>VZUA01070780.1:28673-58936 GCA_013401035.1 Horornis vulcanius
TACACTGCACATGTTTGACTGATACCTGAAGAGCCTGGTTGTACTGGCACAGATTTCCCAACAGGGTTTCAGCCTATGTCAGATCAAATCAGCTTTAGCTTTTAAATTTGTGGACTTTTGTCATTTTATAAAATACAAGATAAAGTTTAGCAGAAAAAGAAATTCAGGCATTATCCAGACAAGTTCTTCTGAGATGCGTTCAGATCTAACCACAAAGCCACAAACCATAGGCTGCCAGCTGGACTGCTGATGAGTGTATATTATATCCTCTGCTCAACTTAAAATTATCCTTCCTGTTGAGAAGGAAAACACTGACAACACCAACTGAAAGGGCAAACAGCTCAGACACAGTTTTCCAATACAACTCACTGCCTTGTACTGCCAGTTGTCCATGACACTACCCTTGTCCCCTCACAGTGAAGGAATGTTCATCCACAGTCACTTTGGGCTGCTGGGCAAAAAGACAAAGCAAAAAATTTCATATAATGTCATGAGCTGGATCATCCTTTAGGAAATCAACCCACAAAAAGTAAGGCCAGAGAGTAGAAAGCAGCCTGGATCTTAACTTATGCCAAGTAACAGAAATTTGATAATGACAAAACTAATGCCAGCTTTCAGGAATTTCTTCTAAAGCTTTAAGGTAGGATGCTGACACTTATGGCCTAAGTGCTCTCTCTGGAAAAGACTCTATAGAAGACAATGTAGATCAGTAAATTAATTTAAAAGAGTCCTAAGTGACATTGACTTTTATTCTTTGTCCTCAGACTCACTTTGTCATGACCTTGAATTTTACAGGAGTAGAAGCTAGTATGTTCTACTGCATTGTATTTAAAGATTATGAATTCTTATTTAAGATAATAAACTGTAGCTTAGTCAATCGTAAGAGCAACCTTGAACTAGATTATTCTTTTCATCACCACTGTATTGAATGTAAGTTTTTTTCCGTGATGATTTGCAGGGATTTTCTTTAAAGAGAGCCAATCCCTTTTCTAAATTGTTCACATTTAAGAATAGTATTAGAAAATACTGAAGCTGAAAGGACTATAGTATTTCTGAAGACACTAAGTAAACACCTCAAACTAAGGAGAGGGAGGCAATTTTCATTCTATGTGAACTTTCATTAAAATACTCTGTTCAGAAGGCTAGTGAGCAGGATTCAAAGTTTAAGTTGTTATTACCTCCTCCTTGTGCTTCTGTTGAATTTGAGGTTTTGAATTTGGTTGTTTCCTTTTTCCTTTGAATAATGCATAGAAGAAAAACTTGCATTTGAAATGAAATAACCTTGGAATTTCAGACTATAAAAACTGTATTACTATATATGTGATAACTGGGGACCTTGAAATGTGTATATGTGTGTTCCAAACATTACTATTGTTCTCCAATTCGCTGCAAAATATAACTCTTATACCAGTACATCCTACAGAAAATAAGCTAAGGGTAGAAGGTTAATTCTGAAATGCAGTCAAGAGTCAGTAAATGAATTGCATATAGAATCACTTGAAAATCAATGAAATGAGCAGTCTATGTAATAACAGTATTTTAAACTAGATTCAGAGTGTCTTAACTGCCCAGTATTAGAATGAAATTACAGCTCTGGCTGTCGCATGACCTTAAGCAATGGATGGGGAATGAACTTTATTTATGTTGTTTCTTCCTTATGTTACTAGCTAGATCCTAGCTTGATCCTTAATACAAAGAGCATACAGTAAGAACTAACAGAATAATTCTGTGTTTCACGTTCTGGGATACATCAAGGCCATCCCAGTAACTTGCAGAAAGATTCTCCTGTGCGTGGTCTCATCCCGCATGCCAATCTACAGAACAAAGAAGCACCACTGTATTTAACCCAGAACCATTCCTAATGTTCTTTTTCAAATTATTTTGGGGATCCATCCTGATTCTTTCCTTACATCTCTCAGTTTTACAGGAGATTCAAAGCTGGCCTCTAGCATGCGCTACGTGGAGACTCAGTCTATGCAGATTGGAGCTTCGTATATGATACAGTTCAACTTGGTGATGGGCTGTGATCAGGCCTTTACTCCTCATATGGACAACCAGGTGAAACTGGAGTACTCCACCAACCACGGCCTCACATGGCATCTTGTTCAGGAGGTGAGGCTGGCAGTGAGGACATTTGTCTTCCATAAACTCTGCTTTATCCGAAGATAGTCTGAGATACACTTTCGGCCTTGAACAAATAAAGATGTTTTCTTTTTTCACCTTTCAATAAAGAAATGCTCAGTTGCAATCAATAAAAATTACTAACAGAGGTATTTAGACTTTTCCTGTTATTATTTAGAAGAAAGGTATCTGAAAGCCTGAAATACAAAATTGTGACAGGAGTGGACCAAGGCTGAGAAAAAAATTGGGGCACAGTTAGAGCTACAGGGTAATGGCTGAGATCTTTCCTGTGCTATTGCTTTGTTTTTCTAAGCAAAATGCATCTACTGTTTCCTGGAATTTAAATGGATAGAAATTCTTTCTGCCCTTGTGCGCAGCCCTTTCGTAAATGGAAAGCACATTCCTTCAGGGGATTGTAATGTAGAGCCTTTCATCTCCCACCCCTGGTTCAAACACAGTCCAGGGCTGTAATGACCGGCTGTTTCCCCCACTCTGCTCCAAGTGCAAATAGCAGCACTGGCTGCTCTTTCCCCGGGTGGCTCACTGCTGTCTCAGCACAATTGTGAGCAGCACATTTGGCCATAGTTCATGCTCTTGTTTTCCCTCTTAGATCAAAAGCTGGACTTTCCCTGGCCTTGGGGTGAACTAACCAAGGTCCTTTGGCTGCCTCTGAGCAGGTTCAGAGAGTGTCAGGGAACTTGTCCTACTGCCTTTTCACTGCCTGCTCTGCAGGCTCACCAAAGGATTTGTATGTCAAGTTCCACACCTACCATGAGCAATTAAAGCTTTGCCTGGTTACCCTTGCCATGTTGTGTTTTGCCACATTTACGTTGGTGGGCATAATAAAGAAACGGCAATAAATGAATTTTTAAACTTTGGAAATCCAAATCATGATTTCTTACCTTAAACAGAATCCAGGGAAAGCTATAAATCATATATTTCAAACACTGTTCATGTCTTTTATACCTAGCAGGCATCATCATGGTGTCCAAGAATAGTTCCTTGTGGTGGGTGTTTGGGGTTTGTGCTTGCCATCAATGGAAGATAAGTTGCCTTCAGATTTTAGTGCTCCTTTCCTTGCTCAGCAGAGCTGAGTTCACAGAGAAGATGCAGCCAAATCATTTTTTTCTCACACCACCCATGTTGCTGTGATAAAAGAGTATTTGTAGTATATTTCAAGGACATAATCTGGCAAATAAACAAAACACTAATCAATTAAAATGTTTGAAAATTTTGTTTGCTTTGCTAACACTGATCAGATCCTGTTTTCTACAATCATTTAGGGGAGATGAATCAAGAAAAAAATGTTTGAAATTTGCTGAAAAGGAAACTAAGCCTTTAGAAAATCTACTAAAAAAACCCCAACAAAATAATGTCTCAGATCTTCATTTAATACTCTAAGATATTTGAGCAATAAATTTCTCTGTAAAATAATGTATTCTGCCTTTCTTCATATTTAATACATAACTATTACTGTATAATTTAACAATATAAATATTCTTAATTGCCATAACTTCTGTAGAGAGTCACTGCTTTATTATTAGTTTCAGAACAGTCAAAGTAGGCTACTTGCATGAGCAGGTGTCTGTTCTCTTGCCTGATACCCTCCACGGGGGTGAGCACAGCAGTAACCAGTGAAATACTCTCAGGCATGTGGGCAAGGTCAGGAGAAGCTGTGCTGCGGCAGGAAGAGGCAGAAGGGACTGAATTGGTAGCTAGAAGAGGATCACACAGGTTGGTAATAACTTCCAAGCACCTTATTAATACTTCATAGGCCAATTTTTTGGGTGCTGTTTTGGCAAAATAGAAATAAATTAATGGAATATTGCAAAAAATGAAGTAACATTGGAAGGGCAGTGCTAGAAAACAGTAAGAAGCTGGGATAATAGAATTCATTTATATTTAATATTAAAAAGAAATGACAATGAATTTTCTGAATAATAAAAAAAATAGAGTTGTGGAAACAGACCTCAACAGGAATCTGAGTTAAATGCAGAAACTGTCCTAGAAGCAGGAGGGAAGAATTTACACCACTTGCTGTAGGTGTCAATACTAACACAGCTGCAGAGCTTGGAGAGGGCCTCTGGACACCACTTCAGTAGGCTGTGGTTGGGCCCTCTGGTCTGTTCCTCCTGCTGCTCCCCACTGCACATGGAGGGTGTGGGGCCAGCAGCATGCCCACACAAAGCCTCACAAGCAGGTCTCTGAAATGACCTTTATAATAGTATGGAGGTCACTTTCGTAGACTTACTTCACAGTGGTCTTGTAGCCTTATTTCATAGTCCATGGTGGATGCTGGGGTGAAGATAGAGAATGAAGAGAGACATTCCTCGTGGAGGAAAGCAAAACATTGCCAGTCACGAATGCTAAATTCTTTAAATAGATTCATATGGCTTTCCTCCATCCTCAATTGTACTACTAGTTTTCTGAGAAATTTCTCTGCATCATGCCAGGATTTTTTCTCTTCTGGGTCTTTCACTCCAACATCTGCACCTCGACAAGCTCCTGGTTCTGTGAATGTTTGACCCTTGTTTCTGTTCCCAGTTATTCCTCTACATTAAATCTGGTTTTGAAATGTTTTATTTTAAGGAATGTCTTCCCAGTATGCCGAGCTGTCAGGAGTTTACATCAGCAAGTATTTACCACTCCAGCGAATTTACTCAGTGGAGGAGAATCACCGTTCTTTTACCACAGAAGACTTGGTAAACATTTCTTTCCTATCTTTAAATTTCTTGGGAGGGTGGTGAGGGGAGTTGCAGACAATTTGTCACATCAGTTGCTGTGACAAAGACCAAGTCCTCTGCAAGTCCTCAGGCCCATAGATGGGGTGCCAGGGCTGACCCAGTTGCAGGTATTTTCCATAAAATGCATTCCTTACATAATTAGAGAATGAAATGTTGGTGAAATCAACAGAGACTATTGTTTAGGATTGTCTTACATAGTCTGACTCTCCTAATAAAGCTCAGACTTTTCAAAAATAGTGTCAAATGCCCTATTGGAGGAAGGCTTTATTTGGATTGTTAATTTTTATTTTGCACATTCCTTATTGTTTACAACTTCAGACCAAAGCCTTCTATAAACAATAACTAATGACTCATTTCTGGGAATTTTTTAACTCTTGTTTCTTTTTATAGCATGTCTTAAAAAATTATATTCTTTCCCGCAAAAAAAGGGGAAACAAAAATTTCCAGAAAGCCTACTCATCTTGTTTTAATCAAACTTGATTTGCCTCCCCTAAAATTTTAATTTATTAACTAAATTGTTCTTTCATTGTTTATTTTTAAATCTTTACTGTAACATGTAAATAAAAAGTTGTTATAATTCCCAATAATCTTCAGGGCATCCTCCATTTGAGAATTTAATTATTGCAATTAGAGCTATATTTTGATTATGTTTGACCTGAATCCATCACAGCAATTGCAATGAGAGCTTGTTCAGATTAAGTCATCATTGTATTTCCCCATCCTTCATCATTATTTTTTTACTCTGCATGGCCTCAGCACAGCCTATTTCCATCAACCATATCACAATGATTGATTTCAACACACTGAACCTTTTTATTGTACAGCTGATATTCAGAATTTCCTATTTTAGGCAAAACATCAAAGTCAAATATCCTTAGAATCCTTAGAACATATCATATCAGATAATATAATGGTACAAGCAAGTCTACAAATAACTGCTTTGTAGTTAGATTATAATGTACTAAATCTTACATGCCATTATGTGCCACCATCTGCAAAATCTGTGGATCACATAGGCACTTAGGAGTTTAAAAATCTACAATTTTTTGGGTTACACTCTAAAGTAGGCTGTTATTCCTAATTTATAAAATATATACTGTACTCAGTTATTATACACTGTGTGTTTGATGATGATACCAATGTTGTGACCCTCTTTTTCTTTATGATCTATTAATTTTTCTCAGCATATGAGGTGACAGAAGCTTATAATTCCATTTTTATTTAGGAGACTGTGGGGAGAAATTATGAGGAAGTAATAGCTGAGTTCCTGTTCTATGCTGTGCACAAATCATAAATATTTCACACTCTGTCTTGTATCTGAAGGGATTCCTGTCTCTTAGCAGAGTTTTGTTTGTAATTAAGATACAAATTACCACTGAAAATTTCTTTGCTCTTCATAGAACACATTTTTTGTGTCGTGTTGTGCGATGGTGTCATCAGGGTGAAGAGGAAGGGTGGCTGCATGTTCCCCACCAATCTCAATCCAGCACACCACATGCATCTCTCTCTTACCACTTTCCCCTCTTTCTAACATTCCTTTCCACTGGCAAAGAGCAGGCTAAGGACTCAACAGTTCCTTTGGTTGAGACTGGGAGGGGATCTTTTAGAGGTTTTTAGAGCAGGTTTGTGAGCAGAGAGCAAGTTTCTGCCTTTCCAAAACCTGGGCATTATCGGTGACAATTTGAAGTGCAGCTCTCTGCTGCCAGCCCAGCCCCACAGAGGGCATTGTTCTGGGTGGCTGGTAGTGAATATGCTCTGCAGGGTTCCTCTTTGGGGTGGCCTCACTCCTTCTCCTGTCCTTCCCCATCTGCATCCATGTGGCAAGACACATCAACAGAACAGACAGGCTCCTTTGGAAAGTTGTCAGTGGGTTCTCCTTTATTGTGAGATGACCTCCTCTTTTATACGGAAAGTCAGAAGCCAATTTGATTGGTAACAAAAAAGGAAAACTTTTCTACCAATTGGTCATCCCAGAGGGACATCAGAAGAAGGTCCCTCCTATAAGAAAGAGTGTAAACATCCTTATATTTACAAAACATTGTTCTTCTGTTTACCAGAAGAAAGCCTGAGAAAAGAACCCTTCTAATATCAAAACATCCAGGCATGAAACTCAGGACTACACATCCACTTTAACCACTACACAGAGGCAAAACCTTAGTGATGGCCAGGAGGTGGAGAGGTGGAGAGCCAGGTCTTCTGCCTTCCCAAAACTGGGGTGAGGGAGGAGAGATCTCTGGACTGTCCTTCTGTTTCAACCACCCAAGACAAAGGCTACCAAATATACAGCTGCCCTAACAAACCACCTAAATGAGCTCTCAGGAATGTCTCATTAGCCTTGTTCTGGCCCTTGGTGGCCTCAGCATGACCTCACACCCCTGCACAGCCCTGCTGTGATTGCTGGAGCTTTTATCCCTGGATGCACAGCTCCTTTGCACCTTGGGTGTGTGGGTAGTGTCAGGCTGTGACACTGCTCATGCAGCTGGAAATTTGTTCATAACAGCACCTATTTCTCTTGTAAAACTTTCTGGGTGTGCTGGTATTTCTACAGATCTGTAGATGTTCTGCATCTAGCAAGCATGAGTTTACAAGGTCCCCATGTTATGTGAGATTTGGGATGGTAGAAAATCTGCTACAAGAATGAGACTTGTACTGAAGAAATGAAATGTAAGCACCTGCTCGCTGAAATTGTATTGTACTTGAACTGAATATTTCTAACACTGATGAAAATTAATTTCAGTTTTATGCAAGGCATTTACATATGAACAGGCTTTAATGAGATACAAGCAGCTGTCAGTTGCTGACTTTATAAACAAATCAACACCTAATGACTGAATGAGAGCTTCAGGATAATTGGGTAAATGTAATTATGGTAACTCAGAAGGTAGCAAATATAATTTTATCAGCCACAGATTTGCATTAGATCATTAAGGCTTTTAATATCAGGAGGGAAGGCAGTGATTTTATTTTAACTCACATATCAGAAAAATTTTATAACAGAAGATCATTTCACTCACAGCACTTCTGGGACATGATTTCCTTGTGCTTATGCAAAATGTCACACAACAAAAATGACTTCTATTTGACATCAACCTGACTCAGATATAATGTCATTAGAGAGCCAGATTGCTTTCCAGTAACTTTAAAAAAACAGAGAAACTATAAGGAACTAGGGAAGTTTATTTTGCTTTTAAGAAATGCTTTCAAAGCTCCTCAGTGCTGCACTTCCCATTTCAATAGATGTCCAAACGGTGACTGTCCAGAAAACCAGCGTTTTATCACTAAGAATGCAGCTGACGCTCATCTCCTTATTCTCTTTTCTTAATTAACATGGCTTTTTTAAATGGTTGATTACCATTTTTAACAGCATAATCCTCTTAAACTGTTGTTACCTTGAGATGCAGAGCAGCCTTGGAAAGCTTTCAAAAACAGTGAGTAGGACGGGTTTTTCAGCAGCGTTGCTTTTGCAATTGTCAATTCAGCCTAACACGCATTATCCCTCCCCCAGGGAGGAATCTGAATCCATAGAGCTTCCCCTGCCTACAGCCCTGTGACAGTGGCATTCCTTCCCACAGGACAGGAAGGTGAGGGCAGCCCCTTGTCCCTTGCAGCTTGGGGCAATGGGATTCCTGTGGTGGCAAAGCTGTCCCAAGGGGAGAGCTGTCTGTCTGCAGATAAAAATAACTCCTCCCCAGCCTCCAGCTGCTGCACACGCCTCCATTTGGGCCACATGTAATGAGGCAGTAATGAGCCTCCTCCCTTCTTCCTCTCCCCTCAAATGAGAGAAACAAACCTCCTGCAATCAGTGCACTCGTCTGGGGCAACTTCTAAGTAATAACAAGTGGAGCTGAGTGCGCCCTTAGCTTGACGTGCAGCCAACATCTGGAACCTGAGGAGGCAGATGGAGCTCTGCACCTGGCAGGGTGGTAATCCCCTGCAGCAGGAATGGGACAATGAGACTCTCCAGGGAAACACTTTGGTCAGGTGAAACCCACGTGATCCCCAGCAAAGGGCTGTTTGCTCTGGTGCAGCTCTGTGCCTTGCCATGCCCTGGGAACAGCCCCAAAGCAGAGCTGCATAGGGATCTTCTCACCTGGGGCTCCAGGGGTTGTGCTCCCCCGAGCACACAGGTGTCCTCTGTCATTGCACAGGACTGGGCTCTCCCCACTCTTTGTGTGGGTCAGTGTGAGCCTTGTGCTCAGAACCAGCCCTGATGCACCTGCACAGCCACCAGCCACCCTCCAGGGTCATTTGCACCTGTGAGCAGCCACTGAGCAGCCAAGGCAATGCCGTCAATGCCACACCAAGCTCTTTTTAGGGGGCACCACCACTTGTTGGGCACTATAAGACTTCCATAGCATGGTGAAATTGCCTCTGTATCGCTGTAAATCTCCTCCAGTTTGCTGTAGATACCCCGGGGCTGCAGGGTCTCATGCCAACTCCACCCATGCACCCTCCCTGATGAAAAACAGAGATGCTGGTGCACAATGCTCTCCCTCTTCTTACCTGGAAAAATAACATGACACAGTTTTACTGTGCTGGGAGTTCACAGGGGGTGTGTTTGCCTGCTGGAATACCATTCTTTGGTTTCAGTATTGTCATTTTCCTCAGCACACATTAGAGTTAACACCAGTCATTACAGCTCTTTCCAGAGCCTACAGTCTCTGTCAGGGCTCTCTGTGGTGCCATTGATGCGAACATGAACCTCAGCACCAAAGTGATGTGCTGACTTCAGAGCACTCCAAAAATAAACAGTAAATAATTGCAGTCAATATTGACTGCCCATTGTGCCTACACAAGCTTAGGAAGTCCTTAGTGTGCTGATTACTGGCATTGTACACTTTTAATGGATAATTCATAGCTCTTGTAATGTAAACCATCAATGCATTATATCCTGAGGGAGTATTTAATCAGCAGATTTGCCCCTGCAGATTAACTCTAAGTGCTGTAAAAATGCTTACAGTATTTGCAATATCAAACAGATACTTAAAACAGGCAACAAGGGTCATTTTAATTAAAAATCAAGTCCTTGGGCAGCTTCACTTGTTTTTTAAAGAAATTCAAAACTGGTATTTTAAAAATTTATCCACACATGTACCAAACTTCTCATATGTGCTAGAGTGGCTAATTGCTCTGCCATTCTGCCCACTTCAGCTGCACAGGCCTGTTCAATTCATTTTTTCACTTCCATACGTGTGAGCAGGTGGCTCAGCCACCTTTGCAATATTCATTTTAATAAGTCTTATTCTACATAAATAATTGGGGGTGGGGAAAGGGCTTTGTATCTGACAGTAGAGTAACAGCATTATATCGTGTGCCATCATAAAGTAACCATATGGCTCAGAAACAAGCTAGAAAAGAAGCTTCTAATAGGAACTGCCTGCTTCTCATCCTCAGCACTCCCAACCAGCCCTTGGCCAGACACAGGCCTGTACCATTTTAAAATTGGATTTTTTTAAATTCTCTTCAGTAAGCCTTGCTCTCCCTGTCCTACCCCTCCACACAGGAATGCAATCCAGTCTCAGCACCCACATTGCCACCACCACCCCTTTTTACCCATTGCATCCATTATGCAGCCAGCATAGCCCCTTTTGCTCCATCATGATGAACAATTTCCCATCTTTGTTTCACTTCACATGCAACATATTTTTCTTAACCTCGTTCTGACACAAGCATGGAGTGGAGAGTGTCTGTGTCCCCCACTTGGGAGAGGCCGCCAGTCAATGTCTGTAACCTGCTGGATGAGCACGGTTTGGCAGGGCAGCTTGAAAAGGCTTCATGATGACAAAGGCTGCTTTTCTCATGACTCACTTTCTTCTCCAGCCTTGGTTTTTGAGAGTGGTGGGTGTGAGGCTGTGTTTGCCTAGCAGGAGTCACTCCCATGGAAAATGTCAATGTTGCATTGGACAATCTCCTAAAGGGCCAATAGTAAGCATTTTTTAATGGATAAAATTAGCTGACTTCACTATTGTAAAGAAAAGCTGTTGAAGATAAAACTATTTAGAAAGGAGAAGCTAAAGCAAGGTATTGTGCTTGAAGAATATTACAAATATCCAGAGCTAAGTTAGGCAAGAAATTTAATTTGATGATTCACCACTACAAACCTTGGTGCTGCAGATTTTGGTTGTTGGCCAAGAGGAAGCTATTTGCAGTATGGAAAAAAATCGGTGTGATGAAACAGGATCTTTGTCAAAAACTTGTGCTCTCAAAGTCACCAATGGTATGTGAGCAAAATCTAGTTTAGAATCATCCTGACAAAAAAAATTATATCCAGGAAAAAATAGTCAACTATTGTTGAATGGAAATAGTTGGTATTCACTTGCACTCAAGAACTTTAATATTTTTTAAAAAACAAGTATCAGGAGAAACATCTTTAGACAGTTTATGACCTGTTAACTGTGATGAAAAATATAAAAAACAAAGTCATGCCCTAGATTCACCTTTCCAATTTGCAACCATAACACAATAAAAATCTAGTAATATTCATAGCTAGGCTCACCTTAAAATAATGCTCAAAATCCCTGCAATGTGCCCTTCCTCAGAAATGTCATCTATCACTAGAAAGTACATTATATAGCCTTATGCAGCGAGTGGCATCATCTAGAAAGTTAATTTGCAAGAATCTGTCTTTGATCGTGCCAGCCTTTGCAGCCTAGGCTGTGATTGGGATACTAACTTCATTTTTTCCTTTGGTTACATTTTACTTCTTTTCCTGCCATTCTGTAAAGAATCAGAAATTAACATATTGTTATTGATTTTAAGGTCCAGTGCCACACGTTTCCGGTGGAGTCAGTGCTACTACACAGCCCAGGATGAGTGGGCCTTGGACAACATCTACATTGGCCAGCAGTGTCCCAACATGTGCAGCGGGCATGGCTGGTGTGACCACGGTGTTTGCAGGTAGGAAGCATTTTCAGTCCCTCTTCACAATGCTCTCCTGACACTTCAGGTACCCTACTGTTTTCCATACTTTCATTTTCTTGGCTGTTGTTCTTATTTTTGGATTAAAGATTAAGAAAACAAAAGCACCAAGAGGGGTTGGCCATTCAAGCAGCATTAGCTGCAGTTGCTCCACGCTAGTCTGTCCACGAAGCTGTACTGTTGGCAGATCCAAGCACTGGAAGAGCTTCCAGTGGCACAGGGCTGCCCTTCTGCAGGTGTCCTGGTGGCTCCTCCAGCCCTTTGCACAAGAACCCCAGCTCAGGGCCAGAGCTGCTTTGCTGAGTCAGAGGGATGCCAGGGACCTGCTCAGCTCTGCTTGGCAGCTGCTGTCAGAATGGGTGCTAAACCAAGGACACAGACTGCTACTCCCTGCTTCAAACTTTCTCGACTAGAGGGGTTCTCTTTAAAAAAAAAAAGAAAAAAAAAAGATAAAAGGTTTTCCCATTTTCCAGTTATTTTGGTTTGTTTCCACCATACAAACCTACAACCCCAGAATGGTTTGTTATTTCACACCAAATTTCATAAGGTCAGTGTGCTACCTTAACTGTTAGTGTCAAATAAAGTCCTTAAAACTTGTTTACGCTTCCTTCCAGGTGTGATTCAGGGTTTCGGGGTACCGAATGTCAGCCTGAAAATCCCCTTTCTTCAACCATCATGTCTGATTTTGAGAACCCAGATACCCTGAAGACGGAGTGGCAGGAAATTATTGGGGGAGAGATCGTCAAGCCTGAGGAGGGCTGTGGGGTTATCTCATCTGGCTCCTCACTTTACTTCAACAAGGTACTACAGAGGGCTGGGACACTGATAAAGGCACATACTGTTGGTTTCTGTGGAACATAATGTGGCTGTGTGGCAAAGAAAAGGGAGGTGGCAGAAAGCTGCACACAGTATTAGAAGTGTGTTAAACAGCCCAACTGTGCTTTGCAGGTAAAGAACAAAGCAATCAAAAGAGATAGGGAAAGACACATGCACTATGTATTCAAGAAATGGCAGCTGTAATGAAAGGTGGTAATTTGTCAGTGTGCTGGGAAGTGTGTATATTCACAATGTCTTACTTGTACATTTTCTTTTTTAAGACTCCGTTCAGCATCCAGCAGCTCCCATTTGTTTCTTCTGTGCTGTCCTGGGTAACAGATGGGGAAAGGTTGGCTTTCCAGGGGACAATCAGCTTAATTTTAGGTCACAGGAACAAAACTATTGAAAAAAACCATTTTTTCAGGCTTTTAGAAAATGGTTAACCTGAAGAAGAATATTCTTTTGTATAACTTGGATACTTTGCAGACAAAAAAATATTAGAACAGGAAGTAGGTATAGGGAATTCTGATAATTAGTAGCAATTATAGCTAAAATAAAAAGAGATCTTTATGACCAGATGTAAGGTTATGCATTGTAATCACAGATTTATTTTTGTATTGTTGCTCCTCAGGTCTAGTACTAAGGTTTGTTTTGTTCTTAATTGAAAGGAGGAGTACAAATGCAGCTATGTGCTTCTCTTTTAAAGGTTTGATCAAACTGCCACTGCTGTCATGAGAACCAGATTAGTCCCAGAAGAATAACCCAATATGCAACGCTGTGTAATTGTGTGTTGTTTACCTCATTACAAAAATCTTACCCATGAAATAATTTTCAGCACTCCTACATAGTCTCACATCCAGCTCCCCTGGAAATAGAGCTCTGCACTGAAAATTTCATAATAGACCAATCAGTATAACTAGCTAATTGTGATAATTGGATTTTTATACATAATTGTCTTCCCTGTTAGATGTTTTTCCTTCTGGCTCGGTTCCTTATGCCAAGTTTCTCAAAAGTAGTTTGCTAAATTAGAATTAACCTGCTATGATCTTTCTTCTGATTCCTGCTAAGGAGGAGTGAAAAACTCATTTAGAAATTCTTGGCTTCTTTCTATTGATCTCTAAGGGTTATGTTATCACTCATTTCTTGAGTAGTAGCAGTCTGTGTGCTGTCAACAGAAGGTGGCTTATTTAATTTCTGTTTAGATCTTTCTCAAGGTGCCTAGGGGCCATACTGGTAGATAACAAAAAATATTTTTATTGTGACAAACAGTTCTGTATTGTTTTGGGGAGCTCATATTCACATTTCTTTTCATTTGCTCAAACAGACACTTTTTATTTGAATGTCTAATGTTTGCTTCCATAATCAATTACTGCTGCCAGAATTAATGTTGGCTTTGTTCTGACAACCCTCTATCTTTTGTTTTACAACTCATTTTAATCAATTGTAGGTGTGTTCACAATTCAGAGCTCTTTCAATTAGCCCCTGCAATTCCCCTGAGGCTCTATGTCACTCATGCCCTCTCTCTATTAACCTGGTTCTGTGATTACCCCTTTGGCAGGCAGAGCTGCTGCAGGGTGTAGATATGGAAAACCCACCTGTAATAGTTTTAGAGCCAGAGCTTGGCCCGCTGCAGGTCAGGATGCTGGGTGCCCCCAGCCAGCCAGGACACACCAGCTCATGGTACAGCAAGGGTGTTTGCATCCTTATTGCCCATTACTGGCTACATTTGATGGTGACAGTCTCAAATTCCAATGTCTCCAATGAAGCCATGAAAGCAAACTACCCAGAGATTATCAGTGTCACCTTGGCCTTGCCTTGGGTGTAGCCCTGGTCAGGCTCTTGTCCAGCCCAAGGTGTACCCTAAAGGCCTTTCAATAAATACCTACTTTGTTCTCTGGCTCTGTCCAGTCTCTGTTTCAGGTCAGCCTTCCTAGGGCATCACCAGCATTAGCCACGTGGGGCTGTGCCAGGAAGCTCAGGGCTGCATCCAAGGCTGAGCTCTTCTCACCCTCATGGCACTGTCCAGGAGGGAATTCCTGTCTCAGCTGGGAACAACCAACCAAATAAACCAAAATAACAAGAACAATACCAGACTAAATCAGTATGATTGTATCCTGTATGAGCTTTTTGAGAGCCAAAGGATTCTTCACAGGTTTTACTGCCATGTCATCGGGGTACAAGCCAACAAAACTTCAGACCCCCATGTAGTCAGCTCCCAGAAGTCAGTCTCACTGTGTGAGGTGGCCTATTTGGTAGGGTCTACAAATGAGCTCAGCACTCAGGCTGTTATACCAGCAAAGCAAAATAGTCTGCAAAAGAAAGCAGTAGACATTTATCTCTGTAGGGTTTACCCTCAGCTTGTAAAAAGAAGAGAGGTGAGGAGTGGAACAGGATTTAAATTAATCTGTCACCTTATTAAAAAACACAGATGATATTTTAAATCTCAGCTCCTAAATCTTGTTATTTGTGTCCAGCTAGATCGCGTCACTTGCTTATCTCAAGTTTGTTTGGAAATTTGTCATAAGGATCCTAAATGTACAAGTGAGAGGAAAACAGAAACATTGCTTAAAACGTAGGTGTCATAACTTAGCCTTGGTTTTCCTTTTTTAAACCTTTTTATGCTTGGAGATGGACAGAAACACATGTGAGATGGACAGTGTTTTTTAAGGGAATTAGAAACCATAGGCATGATGACAGTCATGGTTCTTTTTGGGGAGTGGTGCCAGGTTGCAGCTGCTTTAATAAATGCAGAAGTATGATCCCTGCATCCTCTCTGCAGCTGTACACAAATGGCTTTGCCCTACCTGTAAAAGCTTGTGGCAGCATGATGCTGTCCTGTGGCAGGACTGTGCCAGATGCAGGGCATGCAGGTCACCTCTCTGGGGACACTGCTCTCATCCTGTGTCCTGCCTTGTTGCAGGCAGCTTCATATTCCATATCAGCATCTTGTAGGTTAATGTGCAAGTCCACAAGTTCAGCCTCAAGCCCCAGGGCACAAAGGGAAGAGGGGCATGAGATAATTTCAGTTACAATAAAAGGCTCTTGAACCTTAAAGCCTTTTTTCAGATAAATATGCTCTGTCTTCTGAATACGCCCAGAGTGACCATGTTGACCTCCTAAATTCAAAAACATACTTGAAAAAGCTGTTCACTAAATTTTGCAAGGCAATTTGTCTCTCTCAGCTATGCTTAGGTAAACTTGAAACTAAATCCACAGGTTTTAGTTGAGACACTCCTGATTTACCACACTTACTAGGAAAATAATATAGTTTTGTGTAGGAACAAATCTTATTCAGCTGAAGCATGAAGAGAAAAGGAAAAGAATATAGTTTTGTGTAGGAACAAATCTTATTCAGCTGAAGCATGAAGAGGAAATGTCCCTGGTTCTTGTGTAGGAGTTGGACTTTGAGCCAGGTATTACAGGAGCTGATTTCAGGTGATTGGGTGACCTTGTGCAGTGCAAGATTTGACCAGGGAAATAAGAATAGAGAAATGGCCTTTTACTGCTCTATGCATTATAAATAGAAATCTGAATACTTCAAATTTAGCCCAGGTTGATTCAGGATATCCAGCACCTGCTCTTTGTCCTCTGAATTCACTTGGGACCATGGGGGATTAAATTCTTGTGTAGAATTTAATTCATGATGAGATTAAATTCTTGTGTGGAAATTGTGTTGTGAACTTGCATTGTGTGTTGAAATCTAATAATAAAGTTCTTGTGGGACCAAATCAGGGTGACATAAAGGATGGCCAAGCAGAATAATTGAAAGACAACAAAAGCCAAGTTGATACAGAAGTCAATGTCCTCTATGTTGAGTAATTTTGTGTGCAATGTTCATCTGTGACGGACTTCAAATTTGCCTATTCATTGTGAAGGTGCCGTAATTAAAATCATTATTATTGTCCCTGTTCTTTGTATTGTAGGCTGGAAAAAGACAGTTGGTAAGCTGGGATTTGGACACAACATGGGTGGATTTTGTACAGTTTTACATCCAGATTGGAGGAGAGACTTCTTCATGCAATAAACCTGATAGCAGAGAAGAAGGTGTGCTGCTGCAGTACAGCAATAACGGTGGGATCAACTGGCAACTACTAGCAGAAATGTATTTCTCTGACTTCAGCAAACCCAGGTATAATTTTGATCTAAATTAACTAATCCATATGGCATCAGCTTATAAAAATATATATTTCTCAACTTATGAAAACATGAATAATAATTTAAAGTTATAATGCTTAGAAGTCATCATTACATAGAAACTTTTTCTGGATGACACAGTAAACTCCTGTCACTAGGAATGAAAAATGTAATGAAAGTGGGTCTTAAAATCTGAAGTAAAATATAAAATTTCCTATCACTTACCTCCTAGGTGAAACATGACTAAAATGCTAATATGTGCAAAACATTAGCAAGCAAATACAGAACTTGCCCAAAACAGGTGCAGAAATCTTCCATTTCCTCTGACTCTGGTTTAAGATCTAATGAACATCTATTAATAACATATGAAGGAAAAGCTCCTTTAAATAAATATTTAAGGAGAAGAAATCACATTCAGCCTTTCAAATTTGCTGTCAGATACCTTGTCAGTTAAAATTTAAATTGTATTTGTCTGCATGGGCGTTAACATGATTTCCATTACCTGTGCTCCATGTCTTTCAACATAGAAATAATTTTATCTTCTCATCTTGTCTTTTTGCATTGCAATGAATAATGCTTTAGGAAGGACTTCTGTAACTTGGCTGACTGCTCTTTTCTAGATGTGATCAAGGCACTTGCAAGTATAAAACTCTTGAATTTGGAATAGGATAGAGTGGAATAGAATAGAACAGAATAGAATAGAAATATTTCAGGTAGAAGGGATCTACAGCTGTGCTCAGTTACTCCATCCTAGGTGCAGAATCAGCATTTCCACTTGTTAAATTTTATCCTGTGAATCAAGCCCAATGCTCCAGATGGTCAAGATTCCTCTGCAAGACCTCTTGACCCTCAAGAGAGTCAATAGCACCTCCCAGTTCATAGCATCAGCAAAAGGTTGCATTTAACTCCTGCATCTATATTACTGATAAATACCTTGAACAGACTTCCCTAGGTTTGAACTGAGGAGCACTGCTGGTGACCAGTCACAGACAGATGTGACCCCATTCACTACAACCCTTTTAACTCTGCCCTTCAGCCAGGCCTTCCCCAGCACCTTGTGAACCTGCTCATCCACAGGTGGACAACTTGTCCGTAAAGATGCTGTGAGGCACAGTATCAAAAGCCTTCCTAAAACCCAAACTACAGCTTCCCCCTTCCCCTCATCTGCTAGGTGAGTGCTTTGGTCCCTACTTGGTCAAAATTACAGGACACACCCAACAAAGAAGCTAAATAATGAAACTTCAATACTGAACTATTTAGTACATTTTTAGACAAAACATTGGCCCTTCTGAGCAAAGAAAAGTGATGGTCCTTTCTGAACATAGCTATGGAGATTTATTTTTCTCTTGTTTCAAATGTGGTCCAGATCTCATTTTCCAATTCCTGTTCTCCAACAGTAAATCTAGGAATTCTCTGGAAAAGAACTGAAAAAGAATTCCTTCTCCTCTCTCTGCCTAACTCGCAAGTGAAGTTGAGTGCATGGTACAAAAAAACATGATAAATAAATAGTTTGTATGTATAAAGGATTGTATGTATAAATGCATATATTTAAACTGTCTGAAATAGGACTGGGCAAGTAACTAATTCTTGTACTTTTTGACATAAATATGACTAGGCTTGAAACTTGAACTTTTATTTAACATCATTTTTGTAAGGTGATTTTTTTAAGTTGAACATAAAGCAAACTGAGCAGACCTGAAGTTCTTTTACAAAGATCTGTATAGGAGGCCTGAAATATTTTTACCCAAAGAAAACTGCTACATAATCTATTGCATTGTAACAGAAGGATGCTTTTGTCTACAAATAGGACCAATCAACAGAAGAGAATGAGAAATTAATTTTGCTAGCATATGTCACTATCACTTCCTGGCATCAGAAAAAAAATAAGACTTGCTGCACATGGATCAGTTGAACAGTTTAATTCAAAGCTAGAGAGCTGAAATCAGTTCCTTATTGTGTTTGGCAATATAGTAATAGAGCATAAAAAACAGACATTATCTTAAAGAGTTTACATTCTCCACAGACAAGAACAAAGAAGGCTTCTTGATATGCAGCATATAAAAATAGGTATCTAAATATAAGGAAAAATAGAATAATAGCATCATAGAATCATTAAAGTTGGAAAAGAGCTCCAAGAACATGAAATTCAACCTTTGACCCAACATCACCATATCAACATAATTGCAGCACTGAGTGCCATATCCAGGGTTTCTTTTTAACACTTCCATGGATGGTGACTCCTTCCAGTTCCCTGGGCAGCCCAGGGAGCCCCAATGCCCAACCACCTTTTCAGTGGAGAAATTCTGCCTGTTGTCCAACCTGTATCTCCCCTGGCAGACTTTGAGGCAATGTACTCATGTCCCTGGTCACCTGGGAGAAGAGGTCGATTCCCATCTTACTACAACCTTCTTTCAGGTAGTTGTAGAGAGCAATGAGGTCACTGCTGAGCCTCCTTTACTCCAGACTAAACAACCCGAATTTCCTCAGCTGCACCTCATACGAGTTACTCTCTTACCCCCTTCCCCAGCTCTGTTGCCCTTCTCTGGACATGCAAATTACCGAGGATTTGTACACATAAATTAGATGCTGGCTTTCCTGCCTCTTTTCCCTGTTGAGTGATCTATGTCTCTACAAACTGTGTTCCCTGAAGTTCTGCTGAATTTGTGTTCCTCAGGTTTGTCTATCTGGAGCTGCCAGCTGCAGCCAAGACCCCTTGCACCAGGTTTCGCTGGTGGCAGCCGGTGTTCTCAGGGGAGGGGTACGATCAGTGGGCCATCGACGACATCATCATTTTGTCAGAGAAGCAGAAGCACATCATTCCTGTTGTTAATCCCACCTTACCACAGGTAATAAGCATGAGCCAGCTGTGGGCATCCCCATGAAACAGGAACTATCCTGTCAGGAGACTTGTTTGAAAACAATTTTCTTTGAAAATACTGTCTCTTTAAAGAGATAGCTGTAGTGCTTGCAGCTGTGTTTCTCTGTAGGAATAACCTGGATCTTTTCACAAAATTGTCAGGCTCCTAAGCTTCGTGACAAAGGATGTAATGATGTATCTCAGCAAAAAGTCACGACTGAAGTTTACAAAATGAAAATTTTTTGAAAACTACAGAAAACAAAAATTGCAAAATCTGAACGTTCATAATTTTGGGAATTATCCTGAACTCACACTGCAAGCTGATAACACCTCTGGCTTCCCTTTTCATTTCTAACAGAACTTTTATGAAAAGCCAGCATTTGATTACCCTATGAACCAGATGAGTGTATGGTTAATGCTGGCCAACGAAGGGATGACCAAAAATGAAAGTTTCTGCTCTGCCACACCCTCTGCCATGCTCTTTGGCAAATCAGATGGAGACCGGTTTGCAGTGACTCGAGATTTAACTCTGAAGCCTGGATATGTTCTGCAGTTCAAGGTATTCCTTAAACATAATCTGAATATCAGTAAAACTGCCCTTAGCCAAAACTTGCAAGATGCCACTGGGACCACAGTTCAAATGTAGGTGATAAATTAGACAATGGTGAAAAAAGATGTGAAGAGCACAAGTATGAACCCATACAGAATAAAATGCCATCCTGCTTTCTAGAATAGCCAAAACCTTGGTGCAGGAAAGCATTTTTACCCCTCTGGAAAAGTTTTTAAGCTTTTTGTTCTTCAGCACATTTCAGAAGTGGGTTGAAGTGACTGTCTTTATATTCAAGTCAGTACTAGGAAATTCTACTGCACTGTCAAGTGAAAAAGGATTTTTCCCATCTGGGACTGTGTGACTACAAAAGCTCCAATGTGGTTTGGGTACATTTTTTGTATTTTAAACTATTTAAGGACTTACAAGCTTCTCTGTACTCCAGTGTGGGTTTTTCATATAATTTTACTTTTACTGTGTCAATGAATATAGGCTCCAATTAGCATTTTCTTCTTTAAAGAGCTTACAAAAATTTCAGTGGTCTGACAATACATCAGAATATGGGTTCCAAAGAAAGTGTATTTGCTTTGACAAGCTCTTGTTTCTGAACCCTAATCAAAATTTTATTGAGTTTATAATGAAATCCCATTGGTGAATTCTGAAAGTTGGTTGCAATGCAATTTTAATGAGCTCCCCACATATACATGGTCCTTACATAATTGGTGGATACAGATACTGAATAATTTACAAGTGGAATTATTAAAAAGATCAGATGTTTACAGGCAGCTTTTCAAATATAATTCCCACAGTTCTATAAATAGGAAAGTTCGTTAGAAATTCTAGGATTTGTAAAATATGATTTCAACTCAAAGATATGCTAATAAAATGCTATACAAACTGAGGGATTTCAGTACAATTTTCTTGTGAGTATTGCATGTAGTTTAAACTTTAAACTGCCTAAAACCCAAGCATATCTCAATATATAAATACCATTTAGCCTGGAAAAAATGCTATTTGCCTCTTCACCACCTTCCTGTGCTTCAGTGACTAAGTCTCCGTTCTCTAGGTTTGATGTTCAACAGCAATTAAAAAATTGTCTAGGTTAAAAAAAAAATCAATACTTTAAAATGTTTCATACACCTTCCATCACTGAAGCACTTGACAATGTAACATAACCATACAAAATGTAAGAATGTGTCACAGAACAGTGAGTTCTTCTTTATAAAGTTTATTATTTAAGGACTGAATTTATACTTTTTTGGAAAGCTTTTCAGCCTGCTCATAAATGTGTTAGTCCTATTTGCATGCTTTCGTGAGTGTGTGAAATTTCCATTTTAAATAGCAGACTGGAATAATTTTGCATTGATAAGCTCAAAGACAGTAATTTGTTAGAATTATTTCATTTTAAATGAATGATTTTGTTTTACATTTTACATTCTACAGCTCAAGTAGAATTTCTGCAATAAAATAATGAAAACTAATATTTTTCTGATAGCTTGAAGAATGAAACTGAAACTTCAAATCAGCAGTTGATTTTGGTCTTGGCTGCATTCTTATTTCACATTTTAATATGCATTTTTCTTCTTAATCCAAATATCACTCTATTCTGAGGGCTCAAACTGCAGTGCCAACTCCCAGACATCATTCCTGCAAGGCCAGTGACAAAGCTGTGGTTAGGGCTAACCTGTGAGTCAGGCTGATCCTCTGGGCACATTGAGACACACTGGTCTGCAGATGGGATGGATCCCAGAGGATACAGCTCTTTCCACTCCTGGGCATGCAGCTGCCTGAACAGAGTTTGCTGTTTGGGACTTGCTATGCACAGAGACTCTTGGAAAGTTCTTTGCACCTTTTTGTGTGCTGAACTCAGCTACCATAAAGAAGGAATAATGGGAATTTTTACCGAGAAATGTCATGTTTCCACGTGGGAAACAGACTCCAAGCATCAGTCTCTGTCTGCCAGCAGGACTCAGGGCAAGTGCTCAGAGCATTAAGCCTCCCAGCACAAAAAGTCGAAGGTGGTTTGCAGCCAATAAATACTAATAACAGTGCAGGTTTCTTCATATAATTTCTGACTCTCTGCTCCTTTTCAGCTGAACATTGGTTGCACCAACCAGTACAGCAGCTCTGCCCCCGTTCTGCTGCAGTACTCCCACGATGCTGGGCTCTTCTGGTCGCTGGTGAAGGAGGGCTGCTACCCCGCGTCCCCGGGCACCAAGGGCTGCGAGGGCAGCTCCCGGGAGCTCAGCGAGCCCTCCGTGTACCACACGGGAGACTTTGAGGACTGGACAAGAGTTACTATTGTTATCCCCAGGTCACTTGCAGCCAGGTATGACGCATTGTAAACCAGGGGTGCCAGTGGGACCCGTGGATTAGCTGATTCAGCTGCTTCTAGAATGGTACATTAGGAAAAAAGTTGCAAAGCTGTGAATAAAAGCAGTGTTAAAATGTGACAGAACTGGGGAAAATACACTATGCTGCCCAAAGCAGTGAGAATTTTCCATTTTAAAGGTGTCAGATTGGTCTATAATAAATAATTAAATTACAAAGCAGCAAGTAACCCAGCACTTTTTAATTTGACATCAATCCCTTTATTGTCTTTATCTACATCAGCTAGGTCAGAGGCACCAGCAAGAAAGTAGTAAGTCACATGAATTAAATAACCCATTTGAACAGGATTAATTTTAGCTACCACTGGGCAAAGAAGCCGTAGGAAGGTATTTGAGCTGATGCATAATTTGCTGTGTCACTGAAGGCAGCCAGGGCAGCCAGATGCAAAGGAGGGAAGAATGGTAGTTGTGCTCATCTGTAGCACAACCTCAGAGTAATACAAATGAGAAAGCATCAGATGGTGGAAGACGCAAATAAGCCTTGAAATCAGGAGGGTTTTCTCAGTCTTATCTGGATTTGGCTGAAGTTTCTCACTCCCCTTACTCTATCTTACTCCATCAGTAAAACACCCTGATCTGATTTGTTGGATGCACCAAGTGCTGCCAGCACAACCACCCCACCAGGCCCCTGGCCATGTTCCCCTGCCTCCTGCCTCTCACCCCCCAGCAACTTCTCTAGTGCTGCCTCTGGGTTTCTGACCCATCCTCCTTCCCTCATCCTCTATCCCATATGAGTGTGTGGCATATTTTGTAGCAGGGAGGCCAGTGCCTCTCCCACAAGGATTTGAAATAGCAGTCTGTACCATAACAAGTTTGTCCTTTTTTCAGTAATTAGCCAATAAAAGCAGGTGCCAAATTGCACAGATCTGACACCAGCTGATTTGATTTACCCAAAACAAGCAGGGCAGAATCAATAGCAGCAATCTGTTTGGCATTATGTTCAGTAATGTGATCAGGAATAAGAAGCTCATGCTAATACATTAAAAATGTAAGTATTGTGACTGCAATGAGTGTCTTAGCATGTTGAGAACTGAGTTTATTGAGGGCCACTTAGGAAATCATGGTTTTAACCAGAAAGCATCCCATTTCATGATTTGGTATCGATCATGAGTATGATGAGTATGATGAGTATGATGATCCTTTACCTACCAAATCCCAGAGCACAGCAAAAAAGAAAAAGCAATAGGTTTATTGTCTTTTAGCAAGGAGGAAATTAGTTAATCCATAATATTGGCAATGACATTTTAAATCTGTTCTCCTCTCTGGAGCTCGTGTAAAATCATTTGGCTAAAAGTTAAAGACTGGAAGTTAATAACGATAATATTTTTTCTTCAACAAGTTTCCTATGCAGCGAATCAGAGTTGTAGGCAGAGTGGGAGCTTCCAGACAAAATTTATTAAAGAAGCCTTCCCACTGAGTCATGAGGTCAAGAAAGGACCCCACTGCTTTCTAAACTCCTTCTCAGAGAGGAGCCTGGGTGCAGCTGGATCCAGTCTTAGCCTTAGACTGTGCCAGTGGTTTATGTCTAAAGGATTATACAGGTGTAACAGAATCTTTACACAACTTTTTCCTGCAGGATTAAGGATGGAAAACTAGATATATTTCTATAAATATGTTTATTTATGATTTATTATGAGAACAATTAGACAAGAAGATCTTATTTATTTACTATGCAGTATTGGAGCTATAACAACTATTACAATATAGTGCACTATGAAGCAACATTGAAGAAATTGTATTAAAGCAATTGTATTAAAGCTAGCAAAAACAATAATGAAGTAGAGATTGATGTTACTCACCCATACAATGACCATGGGCAAATTTCTTGCTCAGCCTCAAGGATTAATCTTTAGGGGCATCTCCACCCAATGGAGGAACCTGCAGCCACTCCAAGAAAGGGCATGCCATTAAAATTTGGGACTAGGCTTTTAGAGTACGAACTGATGGACTGTCTCTGGGCCAGCTATGTCAGCTCAGCAGCCTTAAATAAGTTATTAGTGATATCAGTCTGTTCCTTCACCCGTGTTTTACCAGATTTACCATATCTCCATCTCACCACCAGGATGTTTAACTTTAGGATTGAAGAGTCAGAATGGTTATTTGCCATTCTATGTAGAAAGTGGTTTTTTTTCTTGTATCCAAATAATTTAAAGGTTTTTTCCTCCAAAGTGCCATAATAAACTCTGCATCACTGCCATTACTGAGTTCTTTTCAAAAATACTGTAAGAAATGAAGTTCTGGGATTTTAATATGTAATTAGCAGTTCAAGTTGGACTGAGTAGTAAAAAGCATCTTCAAAGTCACATCTAATAATTCGCTGTTTTTGGTAAAACCATGTATTTGTTCTTTGCCTCACACTGATGGATGTGGGCCAGAGAAACAGAGGAAGTCAAAATGCAGCCAAAAAGTCTGGAAGAAATATCCTTAAGCAATGTCGCACTAATGTAGCGTGACCAAAATCCAGGCATCCTGTTTGCAAATGGCTAATTTGGGAAAAGGTCCTTTTAATCTTAAGCAAGGAACAGTAGGTATTGAGGGCAGGAGTAGCAATACAGTTGTTTTTTCTCTGCAGTAAGACCCGATTCCGCTGGATCCAGGAGAGCAGCTCCCACAAGAGCGTGCCTCCTTTCGGCTTGGACGGCGTCTACATCTCCGAGCCATGCCCCAACTACTGCAGCGGCCACGGGGACTGCGTCTCGGGGGTCTGCTTCTGTGACCTGGGCTACACGGGTAAGACAGCCCTCCTCAGGTGGGATTACAGTAAGCACTGGCTGAGTTAAACCTGTAAACCTGGCATCTTGTTTTTCCTCTCCAATATTCCGGAAAAATATATGATGACATACGTTGCATGGGCTGCCAAGAGGAATCTTTCTTGTTTTGTTAAATTAAATTCGGCACAGGCAAAGCAGAGCAGCTGAAGGCAGCGGACACCGTTGATGTTTCTGGCAACCACAATCTTTGAACATCACCATCTGTATGAATGGGAAGGGACTAGCAATAAAAGAGAAAACAAAATAAAATATTATAAACTGAAAAGTCTGCTTAAAAGCCTTTGGATCATCTTCAAAAGAATTGTTGCCATTTTTGAGTCCCCTGGCCATCAGATGGCATGGGACCAGAAGGGAACATATGTTCTGACAAGCCCTTCTGTGGAAAATTCTGCTCACTTGTGTTTTCAGAGGCTTTTATGCTGAAATAGAAAAAAAATCAAAATGCAAACCCTGTGAAGAAAAAATGATTGACACAACTAGTTGCACACTGCAGTCTTTTCAGCCCTCAACCAACAAAGCAATAAGCTAACATCTTTTGTTCAATTTGTTTAAAATTAAATAGAGGGATAACATTTTTCTGTTTGCAAAAAATGCCTTATCAGCATAAAGGCTGATATCATTCACTTAGTGAAATAAGCCATCTTAGAGTTTAGAGGAAGAGAGCTTATTCTTCCTACAGAAATTTGTAAAGTGGGTTTAAAAAGGTGCAATCCAGTCATCAGGGCATTTTCTTAGAAAAGCCAGCTGCTTTGTCACATAGAGATGCAACAGAACCATGTGTCAGTGTACTGTAACTGACCCTAACTCTGTCCAACAGTTTCACCAAAGTGTCTCCCTCTCTTTTTTCTTTTTTTTCCTTGAAGCATCACATGGAACCTGTGTGTCTAATGTGCCTAATCACAGTGAGATGTTCGACAGGTTTGAGAGGAAGCTAAGCCCTCTCTGGTACAAGATAACAGGAGGTCAGGTTGGGACAGGCTGTGGTGTGCTCAGCGATGGAAAATCTCTGTACTTCAATGGACCTGGCAAAAGGGAGGCAAGGACTGTTCCCCTGGACACCACAAATATCAGGTCAGTGCTCAGTGCTGGTTCTCACGATTGCCTGTGTATTCATGTTCTCTGTTCTGTCCTATTGCAAGTGTGGATATGAGAAGGTGGGAATTTTTTTTTTACGGTAGTCATAACCTGTACAAGAATGCTGAAAGATAGAAAATATACTCTTTTGTTCATTCTGGTGTACTATTTCCTTTTTTGAAAGAGAGTACTTAGATAAGAAAGAGTGCAATAGCATAAAATAAATAAAATAAAATATTAGCTCTCTTCTTTCTGAGAAGATAGTTTGCATTGTATTCTAAGGCAGCAGACATGGTCTTGAGAATGCACAAAATCCTAAGCCCCTGCCCATAGCTGGGGAGAAAAGCTCCTTTTCCTCTGACTGTGTTGAATTGCAGGCATGAGGATGGCATAGCAAGGAGCTGTTGTTTACTTGCCAGATGTTGTGAATTACTCCACTTGTCAGGAGTGCAAAGGAATGGAATGTGAATTGTTTCTGCATAGCCAAGAGGCTAACAAGCCTTCACCTCTCTCCCTGCTGGTACTGAATCCTGCTACATTGGTAGCAATTATCCTCTTCTCTCAAATTGCCTAGCTGATTAATGTAATTAGGATGAACAAGGGGCTGTTAATTCTAACCACTATTTAGCTTGGAGTTTGCTGCTGCTTTGTCCAGTCTCATGAGAGATTAGGCACCTGAAACCTTGAGCACCCTACAGTTTTGGCACTTAGCTTAATAAAACTTATTTCTCCTGACAAATACTGCTCTGAGAGTAAGTAGTGCCATGATTTGCTCCATTATTGAATTTGTGGACTCACTCAGCAAAGACTGGCCAGAGGTTATTGTGGTCACTCTCCAGCTCAGGCAAGCAGGGCTCTGTAGGGCAGTGTGGGGGCTGCTGGTTTGGGGGAATCCTCAGCTGCTCCCTGGCACTGCACAGCACTGCACCAGCTGCCTTTCTTCTGTCCCCTGCATGTCTGACAAATATGTGTCATAGTTATATGATTATGTAAATTAGTTATTAATTAAACTAATTAATTGTTTGACAAATATGCTTTGGACAAGTACATGTTTGCCCTGGGACTCTGGGAAGATGTGAGCACTTCTATTCCACTGTCTGCAAATCCTATGTTATTAATCCTGGGAAGTATTACATTATATAGTAGTCTAGACTTCTTCCTCAAGAGGTCTACATTCAAAGCAGTATTTTTGAGTTATTCCTTCTTTCATGGAGAAATGTTTTAATAAAGAAAAGTATTCCCTTTAGTTTAAATATTACTTTGAAACCACTCTAAATGCCAGATATTCGTATACATAGCTTTCCATTTTTGCAAAGTTTGCACCATTTTAAAAGCCAAAAGACATTTTAAAATTCTGAGCAATGCTCTTTCTTGATGTTTTTAATATACCACTACTTCTGTTTTGCACAAGAATGTGGTTATCTTTTGTCTTAAAACTGCCTCAAAAACATAAATGGCCAGAGAGACACTTGGTAAGAGTAACTACAATCTCTCTTCTGACCACGTACTCACAGTGTGAGCTGCTCTCCTGCTGGAACTGATTGTTATGTCAAAATAAATCAGCTTTGTTTTGTTGTTTTTTTGGTGTTTTTTTGTAAGCATCACAGTGAGCAGGTTATACTCCCTTGAACAATTCAAGCTTGAAGCCACGTCCCTGGGCTGTTTGCTAGACAGAACATAGTGATCATCTCAAACACAATGGGACAAACCTGGATTTTTTTCTTTCTTCAGTGTGTGCTCAAAGGTAGTAGCCATCTGACGTTGCTTGACCAGAACATGGACTTTTTATACTGCAGCACTTACCCCAGGCTGCTTTTGTGTTCAGAGGAGGGAATAGCTGCTTCAAAAGGGCAACACAGCTCCTCCAAATAGAGCAGCTAGCAGAGGCCAGTGCTTCGTCTTCTGCAAATCCGTATTTCTTTCTTTCATTAACTGTAAGGCAGCCTGAGTTGGCCGTGTATAACTTAGGCAATCAGCTTCAGACACCTTGCTCTGAACAGATGCATCCCACTGTTTGGGAGTGTTTGAGGCCATCTGTAACATTAACTCTGTCTTTTTTCCTAGAAGCAAAGGCACACGAAATTTGTGAGAGTATGAAGGGTTAACTGAAAGGCCCATATACTAAAAAGAAAATAATTCCTCAACCTAGAATTTTTTTTCACTATTGGAGTTAAAATTAATGTCCTTTGAAAGGGGAGGTTAAAGGGAAGTACTTTTTCCCATTTTGGTATTTCTTTTGGCATTCAGTAATGCCTTGCATAGAATTCAGTTATCTTATTAAGGGTCATCTTAGCCTCTGCACATTTTTCTTTTATTTTTGCAAGGGTTTTTTGATTGGAGGGTTTTGGTGACTGAGTAAACAGCAGGAAAATATGCCTTGAAAGACATACTGTTAGATATGTGGATTGAAGGTTGTGAATAGGAAGGCTGAACTCCTGCAGTAGATTTTTAAGCTGCTTATTTTTCAGGTTAATAGTGTTTTCCCAGACCTTTTAAGATCTTGTTTTGTTAAATCATGCATGAAAGAGCCTGATAGAAAAATTGAAAAATATTGCAAGACACCAGATTTTTATACTCATTCTGAATTCCTGCAGATCTACCTATGCATGTTCCCTATCATCAGGGAACATCATTCCCTATTACAGCTTTTTTAATGGAAAGTAAATTTTATGTAAGGAATATACAGAGGTTTTTTAAGTACAAAGACCATTTTCCCTTTCACCCTTCTCTTCCCAGCAGAGCATGGTCCTTGAGGACTCAGTGTCCCTAGTTTTCCCTGCTCCAAAGGGGTTGAGATTTACCAGCCTGAGGTGTGTGGTGCTGCTCAGGGGAGCAGCCACACCCGAGTGTCACACCAAAAGCATTTCACACTAAAGCTTGTGCCTGGGACCCAATGACCATAAAGAAACCACTCAAAATTTAGTATATACATTAAGTGGTATTGTAATCTTAGCTTTGCTTTCCTATTGCCTTTTTATTTCTTTATATTGGTTGACTGCACCTTTTTTTCCCAGATATTAGGAGAATGTCACATAGCACTAAGAGAGCTGAAAGTGTCAAAGTTCATTTCACTCAGACCGGTTTTTTTGCCTTACACTTCAGAAACCCCCTGGAGTCTCTCCATTCCTTCTCTATTGCATGGCCCAACACACCAAAGGTACAATTTCACCAGCAGTATTTCCATCCTTCTGACTGGCAATGTGCTACATGGATGCATTCTGGTTGCTGATGAGCTGCTGCCTCCCATTTTGATGGCCTGTCCCTTATGACACTCTTAACTATCTGTTCAGTGGGAGCATTTGCACACAGTGCCTACCTGGCATCTAGATAAAAACCAGGGAAAATACATATATTTTTTCCAAGTGGTGACATCTGGCTTGTTAGCTGACTTGGCTCCCATCTGCTTTACAGACTCCATTGCTAATGATTGTGCAACCATCCCAGGGAGCTGTTCTGGNTTTCACTCAGACCGGTTTTTTTGCCTTACACTTCAGAAACCCCCTGGAGTCTCTCCATTCCTTCTCTATTGCATGGCCCAACACACCAAAGGTACAATTTCACCAGCAGTATTTCCATCCTTCTGACTGGCAATGTGCTACATGGATGCATTCTGGTTGCTGATGAGCTGCTGCCTCCCATTTTGATGGCCTGTCCCTTATGACACTCTTAACTATCTGTTCAGTGGGAGCATTTGCACACAGTGCCTACCTGGCATCTAGATAAAAACCAGGGAAAATACATATATTTTTTCCAAGTGGTGACATCTGGCTTGTTAGCTGACTTGGCTCCCATCTGCTTTACAGACTCCATTGCTAATGATTGTGCAACCATCCCAGGGAGCTGTTCTGGGTCAGACACTTAGAGATCAGATGGGCTGATTGACCCTTCTGC
>VZUA01070782.1:0-11248 GCA_013401035.1 Horornis vulcanius
GAAGAGAAGAGAAGAGAAGAGGGTAAATCAGCTGGAAACCTGCCAGAGTTTCCTGCCTTTACAATGAACGTGGGACACGAATGACAGGGTTCAGTTCACACGACTCATTTCAGATTCACTCCTTCATGAGGAGTGAACTCCCACGTAAGGCCCTGACTGGGACAGCTGTGCTTCATTTTGACTGAAAGGGGTTTGGTGGTTAAAACACTTCAGGTGTACACGGAGGTGTCTCTGACATGAAGGAAAATATGACTGTGGAAGTGGAGCTGCAGCATTCCCAGCCTTCCCAAGCCATCCCCAACACACGATGGCGCCTGGAGCCCGGAGATGCCAGCAATGGGCTGAACAACCCATCAGGCATTTGCTGCCTTTCCCTACAGCTCTCTGCTGTGGCAGTGACAGGTTATGAAAGAAAACCAGCCCCCAGCACCCTCCCTGCCTACACAAAGCTCCTTCCAAAACACAGACACTTTTAAGAAAGCTCTCCCTGCACTGATGGGCTCGGTGAGGCTGATGGCAGGAGCCTGTGATGCTGCCACTGACTTGCCTCTCTGACTGGGAGTGAATTATCCTGGCAAATTCTGCAAGGAAAGACTCCCAGCAAAGGCTGTCACTGACTTGATTGATTTACACTGGGCATGGAGAGGTGGGATTTACTGCACCTGGCAGTATCGTGCACAAGCATTGCTAATGAGGGGGCTGAAAACAGCAAATATAGATGAATCTTGTCGATAAAATATTTAATGGCCTGTTAAATACCTTCTAGATATTTAAGAGTTTATGTATTCCAGAGCTACAATTTGATAACCTCGGGTATTAAGTTCCAGATTACACCAGCCTGACATCAATCCAGGAGGCATTAAATCTCCAGGAGCCAGGAGCTCTGGTTGGAGCCAGGGACACTGAGGGGCCAGTCACACTGGTCAGCAACCAAATTCTTCAAAAATTCAATTTTCCTCTCCCCCCAGCTCTGCCTGCAGGCTGAGGCTGCACAATGAATAAAAATTCAGTGCAATCAAATAAACTGCAGTGTTCAAAGCCCAGCCAATGTCTCCTGGCAGGGCTCCCTCCAGGACTGGCTGGGTTTTCTGGCTCCAGTGGCTTCCAGCACCCTGCCCTCTCCATGGTGCCTCCAGTGGGACCTTTGGCACTGTGGCTTTACTACCATGGAAGTGAATTCTGAACAGCCTCTGTAACCTTTGGGGGTATCTGCATGGCCCACATTTTGTTTTTCCTGAATATGACAGATTACCTGTGGATTGCCTACTGTGTAAGATCACTGATATGGAACACAACATGAGTTGCTTGTGATCCATCACTCTGACGTGATACAGTCCTGCACACGTTTGAAATAAACATTAAAAAAATGGTGGTTTTTTTAAAAATAGATCTCCTTTAAAAATCCACCTATTTAAGTTGTTCCAATCAGATGTAAAGCTGCAACAAAAATCTGCACTATTTCAAGGTGACCCGTTGGCCTTATTTTTGCAGCCTTCAAGGAACTGTTACAACCTTCAACCACGGAATTAATCATTCCAGAAAGATAATCTCACATTTCTATAAGGTGTTTAATCTCAAACTCCTTCCTGGGTGTAATTTCCAACTTGCATTGAGATGCAAACTACAGCCAAGGCTCCTTTGTTTCCTTGCACAGCCAAACCAAGAGGCTGGAGGACAACATCCATCACCTCAGCCACAGGCAGCAGCTTCAAGGAGGCCACCAGACAAAACAGAACCTGGCATGGGGGATGTGAAAGGTGCTCAGAGCACCTCCAGCTGGAGTTCCTGGAATTTGGTCAGGTGACAGAGTCAGCACGAGACACCAAGGAACCAGGATGGGCTGGATCTCCCTCTGCTCTCTAAAGGATGGGATTGCTGGCAGGGTAGAGCTCCTGTCTTAAACAGCAAAGGACAATCTGGAGCTGTGAGAGCTTGGGAAAAATGTCATTCCTCCTCTGCTCCTGTAACCTCACACTGGCATCACAAAAGGTGCACTGGCTGAGCCGGGTTGCTCTCATGTGAATGGAACAAATTATATAAAGGCACATATTTCATTTAAATACAAATAAAGAGGAGGATGTCCCACTGTTCTGCCAGAGCAATTGTTTTCTGGAGGATAATCTATTATCAGGACAAATTTCCACTGAGCCAAAGGCAGAATCAGGACTCAGACTTCAGGCTTTAATGCTGGTCTCTGAAAACTTAGATGACATTTTTAAAAGCTCTTCCATTTTAATTCTTATTTTTAAACATATGTGCTGCATGTAGACAATGTAAGGAGATAATTCAGCACATTTGCAGTGACAGCAAGGCTCTAACTGGAATCCAAGCTGCAAACAATTTATTTTTGAAGTTTGATTTTTGTCTGTGACCAGTCTCTGCTTCTCAGGAGACATTAAAAAAAAAAAAANGAAACCCAGCTGTAATTTGGGCAAAGGTCTGGATGTGGGTCTGAGGGTGACTGAGTTACACCTTTCCCCCTCAGCATCCACGTGTCCCTCTGGGAAGAGTCCCCAGCACGTGCCCAGCTATGGATGCCACAGACATCATTGCACAGCTGCCCACTGAGATACACAGAGCCCCTTTTAATATAATTTGTATCTTATGTGGTATTGAACAAGATTATTAAAAAGTGAAATAATGGGGAAATAAAGGGAATTCAATTTTCTTCTGACAGCAGTGCTGTTCTGTGAGGAGTGTGATGCTCCAGCAGCCCAACACCCTGGAGGTTTGGAGAGGAATGAACTCTTCCAAGGCAGGAAAGGTGTGCAGAATGTCTCAGCCTGGTGAGCAGGAACCCCCAGCTCCCTCCAAAGAGGTTGGTTAATGTACATTGCAAATTTTCAGAACCTCTTAAAAGGGACATTTATAGCACAAACTTCAGACTGGTGGAACAGAAGAAAAAAGAGATATGCAGCTCACCTTTATCATAATTATTAATTTACTCCCTTAATAAAATGTGGCAGAGAAATAATTGATAATAATGTTTCACTGGAAGCAGACCCAGTCACATTGTTCTTTAACTGACATTAGCTGAAGGGAAAGTTAAATTCTTAATGTGGCTCTGGAGCAATTTAAAAGGTTAAATCACAGGATCCTTACCTGCATGAAAGGATTTTGCAGAAAATACAGGGCTGAATTCACTTTAGACTGCTCTGCTCTGCTCTGAGGACAGCACTTGCACAGTTCAGAGCTCAGTGCAGAGGCTCAATGATTTATGGCCTTATCTCTATTCAGATGCCATCTACAGACCATATGTATCGCTCACTGTTTGATAAGAATCCAGTTTAGAAAATAGTTTTGAAAGGATATTGTCAGCACTACTTTTAAATTATTTTTATTTTACTTTGCTGCATTATGGGCAATATTCTCTGTGAGGCTATAAAAATGCAGCTAGTTGACAATTTTATTCCTGCCATGTTTCTAATACAGCAAAACCCCTCACGATTCCCTTTGGTTTACAGTTGTAAGTGGGAAACCCAAGTGGATTTTACTCCCTATGGAAGTTCATACACGATTTGTGCTAAGATACTGCTCTGCTTTATATTATACTAGTTACTGTGACAAGGGTTTGAATTTCTTCTTAAAAGCCTGCAAGACTATAATTTTCCCAGAAGCTCCCTCACTGCAATTTTAAATATAATCACCAAGTTCTTGATCAAATGTGTAAATGCTTTCAGAACATCAGTCAACAGCAGGGCTTTCAGTGTACACGATTAATGATGTCTGTGCTAATATCATTAAGGGGTAGCTCCAGAGATGTATATATCATTAATTAGTTAACTGATGATAATGGCAGCCCACGAGTCTCTCTTGTAAAATCACATGAACATACTAAAAACAGGGCTCTGAATAACCACTGGGTTTTAGGGATGAATTTTAAATGGAGAGAGTTGGATAAATTTGCAGGATGTGCTCCCTACTAAAATACCCAGTAAGAACTCAGGGCACTCGCAGGTCCATCCCCATGACCCTGTTTTATGTGAGCATAACACACAAATTTTATTGTATTAACACAATCACCTTCCCCCTCCCTGTAAAGCTACAAATATCATTATTTTGCAATACCCTGTAATAAAGGCTGCATTTTTCTCTCCTCCCAGCAACCATCAGTGCAGGACTGGCAAGGAGCATTCCCAGGAATCAATGCACAGTTCTTCCAGCCCAACATCTGTGACCAGCTGCAGCCCTATTAACTAATAACCCAAAGCCAGCTCCCAAACTCACATTTCTCATTTGGTAAGGCAAGTTATCAGTGATACACCAGGGCCTCAGTAATTAATCTATAGGAGAAAACAGCAATGATTCCCCAGCAGCTGGTGAATATTTAGGATTTGGGGTTGGCTTTTTGTTGTGCGTTTTCCTTTTATTTTGGGATGTATCTGCTTGAGCAAGCATCAAATAAAAGCTCCAAAAAAGCTGCCGTGAAGTCCTTTTGCATAACCCTCACAGAAGTGGATCAGTGCTGCCTCTCCACTATTTATGGAGGGTTATAAAAGCCAGGCTGATGTTGGGAAGAGAGGAAGGCGTGAGTCAGCGCTCTGCTCCCCGTTACCTTTTTTCTCCATGCGCTTCATATCCATCAGCTTCTCCACGTTGTTGGGATCGTTGAGCCACAGCTGCATGCGGACAAAGGGTTCCCTTCCCTTCAGGCTCAGCTTGTGCCAGGGCTTGGGGCGAGCCAGCAGGTCTGAGACAGAGCCTTGTGTCAGCCCCAGGATTGTCTCCCCGAACAAACGCTGACCTAATGCGAAAGTGAGAAGCGCATGAATTCGCTCGGCCGAGACATGGAAAAGAACACGAGATCATTCCTCAATTATTCTTACTTCAGAACTGCTTCAAAACCCAGAAGAGACATTTAGGAGAATAAATGCTCTGCCCCCCACTAGAAGGGTAAATATTGAGCTTTAGTTTAATCCTCAGGATCTGCCTGGGATAAAGGGAGGAGTTTGACACGTTTGGGGAGCGGGACCTTACAGTGAAACAGTGTGCAAAAAATAAAATTAGGAGAGGAAAAATAAACTGAACTTCTAGCTAAGCAGGCAGCTAGTGAGAGCACTGAGGCTACTTAGCCCTTATGCAGGAAGGCAGTGCCACAACTTTGTTCCAACAGGGCAATCCAAACATTTCCAGCAATCAGTGAACCAAGAGCAATGCAACCTCCCCCTTCAGCAATGGCCATACAAATGCCCTCACAGAAACACGTATGGAATTTCTGTGCTGTACTATCTGTGGGGATCTAACTGTGTCTTACCCACTAGACATAATCAGAAATTGCAACACAATTTTTGTTTTACAATCTCTACAGTATTTCTAGCTAAGAATACTTAATTTTAGTTCCCTTACAAAATGCTGTCATCTGGCCGGGTAAAATCTGCAAATGCTTTACGGTGTACAGTGTTCATATGTGCATTGCTGACAATGATTTTATATGGGAAAGGTCTAACCTAACTTATCAAGGACTGGGGAAAATGCCTGTGCAGCTCAAAGCCAACCACACAGCTGGTTTTTTAACCCCCTTCACCTGTTCTTCCTGAGCTGCACTGCCTTGATACCAACTTCTGCTACAGGAGAGAGCCTGGAGTCATCTGAGTCATCAGGGTTTAAGGTACAAGTGCTGCAGTCATGGAATCTCAAGGTAATCCCAAGACCTTTCCATAACACCCAAATTTGGGCCTCAGGGTCTTGTGTCTGATCTGCAGTTTTTGAGTGTCCTCACTAACACACAACAGAACATCCTCCCTTCACGTCCCAGCATTTGTAGCCAGTGGTAACCAACAGATCCCTCAGGGACAATGGGGATGAGTGGGGGGCTTCTGACCCCACAGCTCTGCAGGACAAGCCCATGCCTGCAAAAGCACCACCAGCTCTTGCCTTCACAGCCTTCCCTGATCCTGACACAGCTCATGGCAAATACCTGCTCTGTGGACCCATCCCCTGCACTTAACTCCAAGATTCCCATCCTCCTTTCTCTTTAAAAACATCCCAAGACTTTTGTCCTGCTGTTTTTTGTTTTTTTGTTTCTTTTTTTCCTGTATGGGGAGAGGAGGGAATATGGGACCAGTCAGAAGCTGCAGAACATCCCACTCAGATGTGTGGGGCAGGTGGGTCTGCAGAGCTTTCAGAGGAAGCAGCTGAGATAATGAGAGGCAGAGAGGGGAAAGGAGAACAGGGCTTAACATGACACTCTGCTAATAAGCTGTAAAACTAACCCTGAAAACAGTTCTTACAGACTGAACAGAAACCTACATTCAGAATTCACTCAAGTTCCTGAGTAATAAGTGATTTTCCACTACGCTCAATATCAGGAAAATCAGACAAAAGAGGTAATTCAGGGGAAATTTTATCAATTTTATCTTCATGTTTTTATCACATGTAGTGCTGGGGTAACCTGCTCCCTGTTTGTATTTAAAAACATCAGCAAGGTCTCATCCATTTCCCTGTAAACCTGCCAGCTACCAGCAAGATAACACAGCTACTTTAAAAATCTGTTATTGTGTTGCCACATGAACAGGAATATGGGCACAGATTTGCACAGGGTTGGGAATGAGCAGTGCTGGCAGTGCTGCTGAAGGAAATGAACCTCAAACTACAGCCTAAAAATTAAAAATGCAAATGTGGAAGGAGGTAACATCATGTTCTCTAGGTGTTAAGAACAAAGCTAAAGATGTTTGTGTTGTTTATTTTATGTCAGGACAGCAGAAAACACCTGAAAGGCTCCCAAGCTAAGGGGGAAGGTGTCAGAAATCATCCTCGGGAGGTAGCAGGTGTATCACGCTCCATCTTCATCAGAGCACTACTCATAACAGGAATATTTTTAAGCACAGGTTTCCTAAAACTCCTCCTCCCCACCCTTCGTGCCGGTTCCCACTGATGTAGATCCTAATGGACAAAACTGTGTGGGTTTCATGGATAGTCTTGACCCTTCCTATGAAATGCTCAATATTCCCTATCCTGAAAGAGCTGAGTGCATCTGCTTCCCTCTGGGAGTTCAGTGTAGCCCAGCAGGGAATCACTGAGGACACTCTGACTTTTGGGGCTCAGAACATGAGCAGCATCTCAGTGTGAACACTGCCAGCATCGTGGGCTGAAGCCACAGAACCTTCAGAGAATGGTTTGGGCTGGAAGGGACCTTGAAGATCACCCAGTTCCAACTCCTGGTGAAAAGAACACCTTCCACTCTCCCAGGTTGCTCCAAGCCCTGCCCAACCTGGCCTTGGACACTCTGAGGGATGGGGCAGCCACAGCTTCTCAGGGCAGCCTGTGCTGGGACATCCCCACCCTCACAGGGAAGAATTCCTTCCTAAAATCCCATCTGAACCTCCTCTGTTTCACTTGGAAGCCATTCCCCCAGCTCAGTCTGAATTGTTTTGTACAACTGTGGTCTCTAGTGGCTGGTGACACTGGGACACCTCAGCCACCACCAGTTGCCTCTGACAGGTTCACAAGGCCCAGGGGCCTAAACCAGAGAAACCTGTGCACCAGAAAACCTGGTACACTAGCACACTGAGGGCACAAAAGGAGACATTGAAACTGGTTCCACACCTAATGCAGAGTTTGGGGCACATTTCCTGGCTCTTCTGCTGCTTTTTAGGCTTGTCAGCCACACTGTAGGAAAACAAAAATCATGGGAAATAAAAAAGACTAAGTAAAAATGGCATCAAAGCAAATGTAAACAAAAATACTTTTTTTTTTTTTTAAACCTCTCTGGAACACCAGAGCAGGTATAGCACTCAATAGCATTTTGCTCAAAAACCAGGGGCTTGGATCTGCAAACCCATACCAGGATTTGGGACTTTATGTCATCTCCACTGAACAAGCAACCACCATCTGCCCAAGCCAAATGCATGGGCAAGGAATTCTGCTGGGCTCAGTGGAACACAATCTCATTCAGGGTATGTCAGTGATAAGGGCCATTTCCTTTTTTCCCCCAAATTATGTTAAATGAGAACTTGGGACCTCCCCCATCCCAGTAAGTTTCCCCCTTAAATTTTTTTTTAAGACAGTAATATGTTATTCTGTGTCTAGATGAAAAAAGGCTTCCTCACGTACTAAAATAGAGGTGTTTTTACTTTTACAGTCATCATCTTCACATGATATGGATAAAATTCTTCTCACCTAAGTAACATCATCAATCTAAATCTAAACTTTTGGTCCTATTTGTAGTGAAGGAAGAGAAACTGGTACTTCTGGAGAGCACCAGACATTCCCCTGAACACCAAATGCAGGTGGGACGAATCCCTTAGAGAGGCAGGAGCAGGTAACACTGGCCCAGGCTTACAGCCCTCCTGTCAGAGCCCTCAAAGGATCCCAGAAACATTTCCCAAAGCCTTGTGAGGGAAGCAAGGGTTAAAGACATGAAGAACCAGTGGTTTAGAGGCGTGGTGACAGCGTTAATGTGGACTTGCCACACTCACATCAGGTGAATTATTCCAAACAGTCATGACACTGAATTCAACAGCCAAAAACCCATCTGTAGGCAAAAGCAGCCTCAGCTTTGCACATCTCTAAGCAGAATTAACTGATACACTTATCTCAGGCTCATCTAAACCTCAGCTGAGTCTGGATTTTCCCTCCCAGCTCTGCAGGGACACTGTGCTCCTGCTTGTGGTGCACGTCCCTCTCCAACCATACTGGGCTCCTCTACTTCACCCAAAATGGGCCTGGAATTTGCAAGTGTGGGGAAGACAGCCTTTCCCAAGGGGAGATCTGACTGGCTCTGGGGTTCTGGGGGTCCTGAGAGCCAGCTGGACTCTGTTTGGGGGGGTGGGAGCAGTACCTGGCAGCTGTGCCAGGAGCAGAGCTTAGGAAGAGCAAGGGTGTGATGACATTTGAAGTGGAGTGTGACAACCTGAAAGGAGTTTTCTACCAGCTTAGAAAGATCAGGTATCCTTTTTAACAAATTAAAGCTTAGGCCAGAGTCAATCCCAGGCATTCTCATACACATCCACTGTAGCTAACAATAAAAGCATGAACACTTAAACACAACTTTGGTCAAGAAATGAGAATAAAGCGATTTACCGAGATTGTTGTCCGTGAGCACTTCCTTGACCCTCTTGGTGATGCCATAGGTGTCCAGCTCAGGGGACATGGCCACCAGCTCCTGGATGCTGAGTGCTGAGTGGCCTGAGAGTGGCAGAGGGGTTGTGGATTGGGATTCAGATGCAGGTGGCTCGCTGGATTCCTGGGATTTGCCGTCCTTACTCGTCTCTATGGCGGGACAGGGCTGCTGTACCAACTCAGTCAGGCTTTTCACTGATTCACTGGAACTCATGGGAGATTCAGGAGCAGGACTGCAACTGGCAGAAGTCTTTGGAGTACTTTCTGTAATTAAAAAAAGAGAAAAAAGTCCCCAGTTTAGCATAATTGTAATGTTTTGATTGCAGGATATTTAACTTTCCTCCTCATTTATATTCTACCTACTTCAAGAAATGCCTAAGTATGCAAAACGCTACTTGCTATGACTTGGGTACTAAAAAGCCTCTTTTTAAAAACAAGAATTATTTTCTAATTTTATCTTGAGTTGTCTCTGATTTCTTATACAGACAAGATGTACAAATACAAATAAAAATCAGGAAAAACTGAAGTGCAACAGTCTGTAAGGTTGCACGCAATTTCCTTGGTCAGGCAATCTCAGTTTTGCTTGCCACAACACTTTTATATAAGGATGGTTTTAAAGCTACCACTCTAGACTGGTTTAAACCTCCTTCTGTGACTTGTAAGAAACTCATTCAGCCACTATTTTGTTCTGTCAATGAGGGATTTTCTACAACTGATACAACGCTGTATCTTGAGAGTGTTATTGATTTCATTTTGTTTCTTATCACACACATCGCATTTTTGCAATTCTCTTTGTCCAGAAATAACAAGATTAAAATACAGTTTGTAATTATGTCGTATTAATTAAAGTGTTTGAGAATCCAACATAAAGCTAGTGAGTGGATCAGGAGACACCCAAATCTGTTATTGTGACACTTGGTTTCAAAGAAAGCTTTCCCAATCTGTTAATTTGCCAGCAACAATAGGTTCTGTACAAAACGTTGTTTTCCCCCAATAAATTTATCTCTCACAGAACGTACTGACTGAGCTTATTCAGAGATTCCAGACATCTGAGGGGTACAGGCTGAACTTTCTTTAAAGCAACAACACACAGGCAACGTGGTTTACAAGAATCATTCAGGAGATAAGGAGCATAGGCGATTTCTCCGTCCGCAGTTTTTCCCATTTCTCTGGGGCTGCTTCCTCCTCTTTGCTGTCTCCCACCCATTACTTGCCAGGGTTAATGACATGGATTCCAGCCTCAAACATCCCTGGGTTTGGCTCCAGCTGTCTGGAGGAAGCTGACAGAGCTCTCAGCTGCACAAGGAGGAGGCCAGACCCCATCCAAACCCAGTCCCTCCAACAGAGCCCAGAGTTTTCTGAGCCCTGTGGTGCCACCTCAGATCCTCAGGTCCCATCAGGCAGTGGCTGCCAGCAAACCTCACTGGTTATTGAGTTTATTATTGTCAGATCATTCCAGAGCATGCAGCCTGTGTAGTGGGGGAATATATCCCAAGTGCTGAAGGAAAATATTGTCACAGGAAAAGTCAGGCCCAAATGGAGCAGAGTGCAGAGGATAATGGTGTCTGTTCTTCAGGGTCCTGGGAACTTTCCCATGCTGCATTCAAGAGCTTCCCTGACACACTCACTTGGAGCTGCTCTCTCAAACCTAAAGATCTGACTTTTTCCTTAGTGCTTTCTGTGAGATGCAAAAGAGGCAGACAGAAAGGAAAGTGAGGTGCATGTAAATCTATAAGGTAAAGGGGATCCTACAAATCCTATTTGTTTCCTCTGCTCACCCTGGGTCATCATAGAACCGAACAGAAACCCTGGGAAATGTTATTTCTGTATCAGGAGCAGCAAAGCAATCGTACTGTAAATTTGCCCTGATTCACCCATGCGAGGGACCAATTTGGCAGATCATCCATCTTGTTCACTGTACACTGTCAGGGATGGCATGAATTCCCTACATGATAAACAGATTTCTTCTCAGGTCTGTGTCCTTTAACCCACAGCAAGGTCAAAATTATGGCTGCCTAGCTAATAAACTGCACGGCACTCGTTCAACTTCCCTCTAATTTTGTCCCTTGTGCCAGCTTATACAAATCTTACTGAATAACTAGAGCAGCTGCAAATTTCCTATACAATTCCTCATCCGTGCACGGTGAGCCACACGCGCACACGGAGAACAGGGGAAAAAAAAAAAAAA
>VZUA01070807.1:7048-17887 GCA_013401035.1 Horornis vulcanius
CATAGATCATCCTAACTTTCATTATTCACGGGTAATAATATCTGTGGAATTTTCCATTTGTTTTCCTGGTCTGTTGTTCACTGAAAACCCAGTGCACTCCTGAAGACAGGTCTATATCCAGAAAGGATTTTGGATCGAAACTGCTTCAATTCCTTTGTTTGGAGAACAGTTTTGAGCTGTGACTACTGTAGCAGTGAGAATTCACACAGGCAGGAACAAAGTAATGGAAGCAGGAAAATGACATGGGAGAATCAAATTTCTGTCTGTGCACCTCACTGTCCCTCTTCCCTCCCGTAAAAGGAGGGGGAGGATGAGGTAGAGAAATTTCTGAAGGCTCAACACAGAGAAATTGTCTGGAGCTAGTTATTTCTTCCATGGAAAACTAACCTATAATTCACATTGCATTTGATTCTTGGAATCGTACTGGATTTATCTTCCATAGCGTGGCACATAGAGAAATCCTGGCTTTATGGAGAGGCCTTTACCAAAGGCTTTGGTAAAGAAGCAGGTAATACAGAATTGTGTGATGAAAGCTGAAAGTCCTCACTTTTTTTCCCTTTCAGTATTTTTGTCCAGAAGCAGCATCAGGTGGTCATAGGTCCCTTGCACACAACAGTAGTCACTGTTGTCACCTCCATGGTCATACTCTGGGAGGGAACTCAAAAGAATTGTGGGTGAATTTAAGATTAAATGGTTTAAAATGGTTTCACAAGTCTCTGGAAGTCTGGATGGAATGGAGATTTCTAGATAATCCTATAAATCCACTTTAAAGTAAAAAATCTGATAAATATAATTCTCCTTTGTTGCCTAAATTTATTTTAGCTGTAAAATAATAACAGAAGAAAGCTAAATTTATTTTAGCTGTCCATGGCTGATGGTATGAGCTGGTTAAGAATCATATCCTTGATCATTGCTCAGTTGCTGCTGTGCCTCTCCCCAGCCACAGGCCACCCAAGCACTTTCACTAGGAGAACCATGTGTGTGAACCACTGGCTTCAATCCAGCCTGTAAAATGCTCATAATTATGGAGTCTCATTAAAATGAAATCAGTGAAACCGGCTTCTGCTCTTAAAAATGATGGGTAGAATCCAGAGATCCTGAAGGCCTTTATGCTTTCATTGTGAAATAATTTCTTCTGTTCTTTGGATCTATCTATTAATTTAGAAAAAGTACCATTATGGTTAGCTGGATCACCTGAAAGGAAGCTCACAGTCAAAAGGACTATGCTGTAAAATGTGTTAAGTAGCTGGTCTCCATTATTCAGATACTGGGATGAAATCCACTGGCATAGTTGGAATGATGGTCAACCCCTTCAGCAGCTTCATACTTCTTAAGTCGTGACAGGAATCTGCTAATGGTGTTTGAGAGTTCAAAGATGGCTTCTTATGCCTTTGGTTTTCCTACTAAGTCATTCTCTCTACTTCCATAGTGCAAAATAAGGTATTGTAATTTTTACATGAATTTGCCAGTCAGATTGGAAAGTACTGACATATATTTTTCAGAGCTCTGACTCAGTTTCAAGCACCAATCCTGCAGTGTCAAGAAGATGTTTGACGGCTCATGGCTGCTCCAAACTGCAGTTTGCAGTTACCTGAAAGCCATTGAGCTGAAGTGTGTGGAACAGCAGTGGCTTTCTGGTTCCGTGTGTGCAGGCACAAATGAACTGCAGCTAGCCAGCAGTACCAGGAGCCTGACAGTCTTTAACATTTCTTACAGGTGCTGAGTTACAGATATGGCTTATCTGGAAGGTTCTTTGTCGGTGCATCCATACAGGTTATGCTCAAAGCAGGTGGACTCAGGGTGACCCAATAGGGTTTTCTCTGTGTGATTTTAATCTGTTTAATTCACGAATGGAACATAGGGCTTAGCCTGTGGCAGGATGGCTCCAACACATGTTGCTGAAAATTATCTAAATTTTAAAATTTCTAATTCTAGGATGTACAGGGATGAAGAAAGTTGGCTCACCAAGTTCATGATTCAGCCTCCATTTCTGCATAAATGGAAGGAAACAAAGTATAATCTCTTGTATTTTTAGCTGTTTCTTTTTTTATTTTCATGTAGCAAGTATGCATTCTTGTATCGCTTAAAAAATAAATTCCGGTTTAGTTTTTGTGACTTAGGAAGAATTATAATTGTTTGGAAAAGCAGAGTCCGAAATTTTTTCCTTAATAATTGGAAATAGATAGATGCTCCCAGTAGTGAAGTTTCTTTCTTTTTCTTCTTAATTGCAAGCAGCAGAAAAAGCTGTAGTTAAGACACTGGCAATGCAATAAATAGCTGACCTGGTGGAACGTGCTTGGGCTCTAGCCAGGAATCTTATCCGTAGATACCCTCTCCTTTGGGAAAAAGGTTTCTTCTCTTTGCTTTGTAAGTCTTGTAGTAACTGATTATTTTTATTTTTCTTTTCTTAGGCCAAACCTTTACTTTTATAAATAATCAAATTCCAAAAAAATGATCTGGTAGATTGTGACTCTTTTGAGAATAGGAGTGAATAATACTACTTGTGAATTATGGATTGTTTCTACTTTTGCTTGTATCAATATACATCCAGGAATACGTGTTGTGAATTTATTAGGTTTGGCTAACCTGAGTGAGCCTGGTATTATACTTCAGTTCTGTAAAGCACTGCCTTATTGCCATGTAATAACATCTTCAATCTGGAATTCTGTTCTCTCACAAGCTCCAGCATAAAAGGAGTGCAGCATAAAGGTATCATCAGCATACTAATTACCTGAATAATCAAGTGGATTGCCTACAGTTGCTGTTTGCTGGAGATTTCATCTGGTGGTCAGGAGCAGAGCAGTGCCAGTTAAATAACAGCTTGCTCCAAACTGTTGGAGACTGGTGTTGACTCCACATTAAAGAAAGCCTCCAGCTGTGCAGGGAACCAGCCTGTTCTACCTCTGTGGGGTTTCTATGGGCATGTGGCTCTAAGAGCCACTAATATGGACTGGCAGCAAGTGAAAGAAACCTGTAAAAGATCCAAACATAAGCCGTAGTGTTGAGCTTGATACACTGGTTGTGGACTAGTGATTTACATTATTTGACCAGTGAATTTGTCACATGTTGAGCAGATGGAAAGTATTTCTTGCTGACCCTTTTCATAGGATGAAGATGTTTTGTGGATGAAATTTGCTTGTGTATTTTGTTTGCTGTTGTTGATGTAGATAATTTATTTACTGAGCACAGAGCTGGTTCATGAAGGGGAAAAAGTGATTCTTCAAGAAATGAAAAGTGATAGCTAAGAAAGTTGCATTGCTGATCTTGTAAGGAAGTCCAGAGCTCATTTTTTTTTCTGGATAATCAAAATTAATTACCAGTGTAGAACACTTTGGATTAAAAAATAATTCTGTCTGTACAGTTGCCTCCTAAATTTAAACTAGCAACCAGATTGGCTTTTCGTAATTAGAAAGTCATAAAGATTGCTTGGGGAATGTCATGTGGTGGTGGTATTTGTGACAATTCCAACTCCACTGCTTATGTGAAATGGGCAACCTTTCACAGTCACCAGGTTTGCAGAAAACTTCAAGTGCTGAAATTGCTTTTCCCAGAAAGAGAAATGAAAAAGCCAAGCTAAAAAGCAGAACTCTTAAAGAGTTAAAAACGAGGTAAAATGCTGTTCAGATTTTCAGAAGCCTCACTTTTGTATTTCTCAAAATGATGCTGCCCATGTCCATTTCTGTTTCTTACATCGGTTTACATCTTTAAATCTCTTTATTCTCATTTTCTTTTAGGTGATCCTGATCCTTACCAAGTATTATCATACTGACATGGGGAAGGTTCTGGAGAGTTCTCTGTGGAGGTAAGTTTTCTGCTTTTTCTATAACCTTACCTCCTGCTGTTCTTGGAATAGATCTATCACTTCCTTTTCCAAACTGCTGCTGAGTTGAGTTGGTAGCTGACTGATGCTATTGTAGTAAGATTATCCAGATTGTCATCAGCTCCTACTCCTTCTCTTCCTTGAATGCATTTCCTGTAGTTGAATTAGACTGTGTAATGAGTTTTAACAGTGGAAACAAAGAATGATGAAGAATAGAAGGTACCTTCTTGATGCCACTTAGCAAGTTGCCACGTTTTTCCTTTTTCTAGAAATTCTGTATCAAATTTACTTTAAAAGTTTGAAATGCTTACTCTGTTGGGATGTGTCTTTTGGGAATTCTTGCTGCTTGAGCAGTGTGCTGAGGTTAGTAAATAATCCTGCTTTGGAAATAGTTAGGATTGTCTGGATGAAGTATACCAGCAGTGTATCTTAGATTGTGTTTTATGACAACTAGGAATAAATAGTAATCCAAATAAATTTCCAAAATAATACTTGTGAATTAAGATACCAATATGCTTGTTGCCTGTGTGCGCACAGATTGCACATTCAGGTGTGCATCAGCACAAAAGCAGGGCTAAGGTAAGTCTATGTTATACTAGTCATACTGGTTATCTTCTCCGGTCTTAGTTGTCTTTAGCTAAGGAGTCTTTTTGTGCTCTATTTTTTTTTTTTTTTTTGTGCATGTGTGGGTCTTTATAAATTTTCTGCAACAAATTTTTGCTAGATCCATCATGGACATTTGAAAAGCAAAAGTATTTCACTGTTATCAATAAATTTGATACTGCACATGTATTTGCTCTGCTAGTTTTGCTGGTTATCTTTAGCAGTAGAAATAAATAACAGGGGACTTAAGCAGTCATACGTGAAATTCAAATGTAGCTCATAAGTTTGGGTCTAAAACAAGCAGTTTGTCTAAAATCTTGTGGCTTAGGTGCTTGTAACCTTGATGCTGTCCCAAGAGCTTGTATGGGGACTTGACCTTCAGCTGTGAGTGTAAGGACCTTTACAGAGACCACCCAAGAAAAGGGATGGGTAAGGGAACAGGGAGTGGCAAAAGTCTGTTTCCAGGACATGCTGTAAAACAGCCTTTTAACTTATTTTGAAAGAGGTGGCATTGTTTTAACCGTGTGGGGTTCCTCAGAGACAATGCTTCTGCAGTAACTTGTTGTCATACCAGTGTCTGACTAGTGCTCTGACCAGGGCCAGTGGTTATGCAGAATAAGGATTTATCTAGAAATTTCTAGTTGTAAGAAAGAGGTGTTCAGGAAAGAGAGTAAGATCAAATGGAGACTGCTTAGCATTGGCTCAAGATTGGCCTTTTTAGGGCTATTACAGTTCATTTGTAACTATCCTTTAAACTTACAAGATCTAAAATTTATTGCACATTTGTTTCTGTTTTAATTTTTGTCCAACATCTTGTGCAAATAAGACAACCAAATGACAGTTTGGATAATCCCAACTGCGTAAGCACACACTGCTTTCCTATTAATTGTCAGTGGCCCATCCAACATGTGCAATATATTTCAAGTTTTCCAATCCATTCCTCAGGGTATCTATCATAGTCTTCTAAACATTTTCAGTTGGATTCTTCAAAATAAACCCTTTGGTCTTTTAAAACAACATGAACCAGGCTTCAGATAATGTTTCTTTCTTTGGAGAACATAAACACTTAAAACAAGGTCATCCAGACCTTGCTGACAGCTGTTGTAAAGAACTGGTGTGAACTGCATTCAAATAAAATCGATACGAGCGTGCATCATCTGAAATCATGCATTTTTACTTACAAGTAACAGATGTACCAGATGCTTTGGTACTGGCACAGGTCATGGTCCCTCCCCAAGGGCTGGGCACATGGTGTCAGGGCTCTCAGTGGTTTCAGGCTTTGGGGCTGTGCCGGGTGCCCATGGCTCCACTGTAGTGCAGCAGGGATGGGGCCTTAGGGGACTCCCCTTGGGTATGTCTTGCAATTTCACAGGGCACAGCCCAGCCAGGCTCTGGACATTTATTGCCAGGGTTGCCCACTTTGCAAGAGCCCCTGGGAGCTCACTCCTTGAAGTGATGATGCCCAGACCCTGCTGAGCCAGGGATGAGGATGAAGGCTGGGGCTTGTTGACCATCTGGCTGGATGGGTTCTGAGTCACCTGCTCTAGTGGAAGGGTCCCTGCCCGTGACAGCAGGTGGGGTTGGAACTAGATGGTCTTTAAGTCTGTTAAAAACCAAACCATTCAGTGGTTTCTAAAACTAGGATGGAAAAGCTGAAAGGAAGCAAGTGCTTGAGATGACTTGGGCCAGGGGTAGCTACCTAGGTGATCCATGCCTGGATATGTTCTGGGCTCACCTCCTTCCTCCACCTCTGCCCACTGTAACATAGAAGAGACACACACAGTTGTCAAACTGGAAGAGTTACAAAGTGTTTGGATCTGGAAAAGTGTAAATTAGACCAACAATTGCAAAAGTATCAAATAGGGCCCCTCTCTGTTGAGCTGTAGCTCACCATCTCTACTAAATAACTGAAGTCCATTTAAGTCAAGGGACTTCTCTTTTTCTCCCTGTGTAAAATGGTTGGAGCTTCACCAGTTTTCACCCATGTTTGCTGATGGAACTGAGGTGTTATATTCACATTGCCAGCCTGCCCAGAATGCATAGTGTATATATTTTTCAATTTCTTTTTTAAATTTTCTTTTGCATTCTTCTTATTTGTATCAAATAAATATGCTGTAAAACAGATGTGAAAAATGATACAGGTTTTTTTTTGTTAGCAGAGAAATGCCATTAATCTGTTTCTGTGCCCTAATGGGAATAGAGCCTCTCCAGTTATTTCCTGAATTGGCCCAATGTTTTTTTATTCCTATCTTGCCTGGCTAGATTAATACAAGAAATCATATTGTCTAAGTCACTAAGTGAAAATAAGCTAGATTTATTAACTGATCAGTTCTGACTAGGGTAATTTTTAAATGTTAATATCCCAATTTCTCTTTCTGGCTAGTAAATATTAATCTACATTGGTGTTTATCAGTTATTTTGTTCCTTGAAACTGTATCTTTCATCTTCTAAAACATATTTCCACTTCGTCTGTTTCCTTTTCTCCCATCACTCAAAAGAATTTTTTTCTCCTTGTTAAGCAGAACAAAGAATGAGAAAGGATGATCTAGTGATACTTGTTTGTTCTTAGTGACCTTGGAGCTGCAGTGAGACTTTTAATAGTGATGCAAATGGTGGTGAAAAACACCAGTCAGAGGTACATGCCTAGGTGGGGGGACTCTGTGTGAGGACGATTTGTGGGTGGATCTTGGTGATGCATTTTTGTACCTCTGCAGAGCATTGTCAGTTTGTGTAGGTAACTTACGCCTGCCCACATAAGTCAGGTTACAGGCTTGGGAGATTTAAATTTGAATTACCGTAGAATTTTTCATTGTTGAATAAATAGGGAAAATAGTGCTCTGTAATGAAAAGGTTTTTACTCGTAACAATCATGTCTGGTCACACTGAGGAGATGAAGACAAAATCTTGATAGAAGTATGCAGTTAAAAAATACCAGACTGTGCTTCTTTAGTCAGCTATTTCTGATGCTTTCCTGATTAGCTTATTAAGTAATTGTCAAAGTGTAAATTGCATAATTATTTTACTCAAAATAAGGTAGAGAAATAAATAGAGGTAACATTGGTTGCCTCTTGAATATAAACTAAAATAACTTTTTGAGAAGGAACGGAAGATTGTTTACAGGTCCACTTTTAGAGTTTCTAAACTGTGGTACGTACTGGGAATACAGGTTGGTTGTCATGCTAGAGGTCATTAGCATAATGAAAAACCTGAGAATTCAAACACTAAAATTATTGTCATAAAGTTGTGCATACATAGAAGATATTTTTCATACTAGAGCTTTTTGTGTCGGAGTTCACACACATATTTATCCAGCAAATTTACAGTGTGAAGGAGTTGAAACCACCTGACCATTTAGGTTGAGTATGTGTTTTCATATGCTTTATGGACCCATTTGTGCACAAATATATCAGTGCACATATTTTATGACCTCAGGTACCTGCTTGCATCTGTTGAATGCCTGCAACTTTAGATGTAAGTATTAAATTTTACAATCCAATAGTTTAACTTTGAATTAGTAATCACTATGAAATTTATGATAATACTTATGAGTTAATAATTCCTAATAATATTGGAAATATAGGTGATTATTATTATCCAGTTTTGTACATGGAACAACTGAGATGGTAATGTTGCTGAAGGTTATGCAGTGGTGACTCAACACTGTATGACCATGGAATAGAAGGTTGGACCTTCCAATCCTGTGCTTAAACTGGCTCAGTCCTGTTAGTGGTAGGCATGTAGCCTTCCCTTTCTTAGCTTGATCTAAGCAATGAATAATGGATGCTGCTGATGATTGCTAATAAAGTTTTGATTGCATATTATCAAGCTGTAATGATACAGTAATGCTAAAGTGGCTTGCTGTGTAATTGCCATTGTTCCCAATGGCATCACCATATTGTTACTGCTTCACCACAGCAAAACAAACTTGATGTTAACTGCACTGTTGGATTCTTTTAGCATTGCCTGCTGGAACAGGTAGCGCTGTTTTCAGAGATGTTGGGTTGTTTTGCCTCATGTTATCGGTAAAGAAATACTAAATGAAGAAACAGACTTCCCCACCTCCTTAACTATTTTTAGGTATCCCAGCTGAGCTTTCTGGGACTCCTTACTCCAAAAGCAGCCTGAGGGAGAAGAAAAGTCAAAGTGCTGTGGGATATTGAAAGTTCAGGAGAGCCTCACAAACTGCATTGTGCTTGCCAAATCCCAAGGAGTCAGGAATATCCTGTCTGTGGTGGCACAGCTCTTTCTATCTGCATCCACAACAAGCCACCTATTCAGGGACAAGACTCACTTGTGCAAGCCTGCTGACCGTCAGGAGCACCAGGGGCACAGTGGCTGCAGGAGGCTTTGGCCATTTACACAGAGTGCAGGCCTACACTACAGCCAAAACCCAGACTACAAAGAGCCAGAGATTCTTTTAAGGTGGATATAGCGAACAACATACAGCTCAGGAAAGTGAAACTTCCAGGTGGTTCACAGGATGTGTGAAAATGAATATGGACATTTGTTTCAAAAATCTTTGCACTTGTAGGTGAAACCCATTTCAACTGTTTCCTGAAATTAATTTAAAAAGGAAAACAAACCCCCTCAATATGCAGTTCAGTCCCCCAGTGAAATTTTTTTGTATTAAGTACTGCTTAATAAATGAGCAACTGTATTCTGCAAAAACTTGCACTTCCAGATGGCCTTATATCGTGGCTCTGCTTTGAAAAGTGACTTTGTAGAAATGGCCCCAAGGGATGGAATTATTGAGTCTGTGATTTTCATATCCAATTTTCTCCTTCCAAGTTAAAAAAGAAAAAGAAATGGCTTTCTAATTATTAGCCCAGTGAACTCAGCTTGGGATCTAATGTCTAGCTGTGCTTTCTCTAGCTAATGCATCATCATGAGTAATGCAAGTTCTGCAATCAAAATAAAATGTCCTCAATTATACCTGTGCAGCTCTTTTGTGCTCCTATTATATCCTTATTTACACCTGTTCCACTGAGCGAAGGTTTTGGGCAGTGGTGTTGAAAAGGCAGTCTTACAATTAGAGCTTTATTTCTCTTACTGAGCAACAGATTTTTTTATGCTCTCTTTGATCATATTTCCATATACATCTAATAGTATTACAAAGACTTTCATTGTCTTTGCTGCAACTTTCATTGTCTCGCTAATACTCAACAGTGTGCCTTTATGAGTTGAATTGTACAGGAAAGTCTTATTTTAAATTTATTTTGGATATTTAAAATGTGCTGTAAAACCCTAGTTAAAAAGTGGATGTAGTGGGTTTCAGCATATCAGCGATGTTTTATTATGGATGCCAGGAGGAAGAATATGTAGGAGGTAAAGAAAATTAAATAAACATATCTTGACAAACTTTGGAATGTGCAAGGTATTGAAGAGGTGATTATTGATGCTTTTAATGGGTAGTGGAATTGATTCAGGAGCAGAGGTGCCGATGTTGCAGTGTGTACTCTGATGGACACATGACCTACCATTGACTCTCTGAGACCAAGGCCCAGCACGATGGCTTGGCAGTAACCTTGCTGTTACCTTGGTGCTGCACTCATCCTGCAACATGTTTTGGCTGTAGCTTTTGGCCATTCAACAGAGGAATGAAAATTGGCTGCGGATATTTGGGACTGTTCTCCAAGTTGTGACCTGTAGACTCCTCTGAAGGAGATGTCTTTTAAAAGGCTTTCCAGCACATGGGATTTAGCTTAAGCAGGTACTTTTATGTCTGTGTTGCCGAAATAGAATTTAAAGATTATTTTGATGTCTTAGTATGAAGGTCCAAACTGAAAAAACACCTATCCTACAAGCAAGTAAAAACTACCAAGGAAGTCTATCCAAATTTCTTTACTGAATATCTGTTGGTCACAGATGAGAGTGCTGTGTCATAATTACTTTTCCATGTCTTCAGCAACTTGAAATAGCAATGATGTTTTTGAATGTTTTTCTGCACTAGCTTGTGATCACATACAGAATATATGACATGCGAATTACAATCCAGTTAGAAAGCTGGGGTTTATGTAGTTAGGAAAGGGCTCTTGCAGTACACTTGTACTTATTGAAGCTGATTGCAGCGTGGCTGCTGAACATGTTAAATACATCTTGGAGCATAAGAATTTTGCTACTTTACAGGTTGATTTTTTTTTTTCCCCGCTTAATCCTCCTTCTGCAAATTGAATTAAGTCATTGCAAGATATAACTCATAATGAGTGAGTCCATTTATTGAGAAAGAATAACCATTTATTTTAAATGGCTTAAGAATCCTTTTCTCTTGTTTGAGTAACTTGAGCCTAAGTAATAGAATTTCTGATTGCTTTAACTAGTGCTGCAGACTTTGTGGGAATTACACCACAGGTACTTGTTTTAAGTAGACTCTTTGGCCAGGACTGATGGCAACAGAATTGATCTTCCCTTCCTAAGAC
>VZUA01070827.1:579-22171 GCA_013401035.1 Horornis vulcanius
GGAAAGGAAAGGAAAGGAAAGGAAAGGAAAGGAAAGGAAAGGAAAGGAAAGGAAAGGAAAGGAAAGGAAAGGAAAGGAAAGGAAAGGAAAGGAAAGGAAAGGAAGATTATTCCAACTGATCACAAATTAAAGGACTTCACGTTGTTCTGTAATGGGGATGTCAGCATCATTTTCCATCAATGGCCTCCCAGAAAATTCTTGGATCCATTTTGGGGATGAGAATCCCAGTCTGTTCTTAGCAAGTGTCTGCATGCAGCCACTCTGCTGGGGGGATAAGAAGGTCACACAAGCAGGAGAGTTGCATGCCAGCCAAGCCAGTGCTTGGGAATGCTCCAGCAGTGTTTATTTTCCCAGTGAAAACTTAGTCACAGTGCTCTTCTTTCTCTCACCTGAAGCCATGGATGATGATTTTGGTTTCCAGGCTGCTGTTGAAGCTGCAGTTCTTGATGTCATCATCAGCTGAAATCAGCTCTCCACAGCTGGGGCTCAAGGACGTGAACAGAAGAAATTGGACCTTAAGTTTGCTGCCCCGTAGGAAATTGGCTGTCTGGAAGTCAGTGCAGTGATGCCCTGAGAGTCTGTCTGTATTCCCTGTGGAGGATGGAGGAAGTGGCACATTTAATCTGTGCCTGTGCAATGGGGAAAAAAACACCCCTCATTCTAATTCATCAGGAAAATGAAAGTAGCAATTTCACTTCTATTGATAAAGATTAAAAGTATAGACCATAAATTAAAATGAGACAATTATGGAAACTTTACCCAACTGATAAAGTTCCTTTAATGGAATTCCAGCTTTGTCTGGGAAAATAACCATGGATGTCATACCAGCTTTGGCTTCTGGGAGTTGTTTTACCATGAGTGATATTTTGCTGGGTTGTTTTCAGCAAATTGGCCACCTACACCAGCTACTAAGTACATTTATGAGGTGGCTGTTAGATCTTTAAAAAAATGGTTGCCGACAGATAGTCACCACTGAATGGGGATAATTCTATTTCAGTTCTGGTAGGCTTAGTAGAAGGTACAAGTCTAACTGACAATTGCAACAAAAATCCAGAAATAAGTATGAGAATGCTGATAATAAAATATGAGAATGTTGATTTTAAAAAAAAAAAATGTCAATGATAATTTCACAATTGATTCATTTACTGGATGCAAATGCTTTACGAGAAGGAAAAGGCTGCTGCTGAAAGGCACTTTGACCTAGACAGAAAAAAAAAAAACATCTGACCTGTAGATAGTAAAACACCGGAGCAAATTTAGGCTAGAAAGCAAGCAGAAAAGTTCAGCAGTATGTGTCACTAGCAGTGCTACTTTAAGAGCTGGCATGGTGACATCCTACTGCAATGACAATACGTGCACCTTCCCTTTCTGGACTGGAGGAAGTGAAATCAGCTTTGAATCTGACATATGATAAAATAATTATCCATTTATGTATTTTTAAATCAAACAACCAGCTTCCCAATTTCCATCAGAAGATACTTTACACCAGCTAGACAAAACATGGCCTATGGGTCAGCACAAAGGGGTGAGATTCAATATTCAGATTCCCCTAGAAGGGTGTGAGTATCCCTTACTGTTGTGTATTTCGGTCTTCCTGTGCACTGAACAAGGAAGAATGAGATATTTTTAGAGGTCAGATTGGAAAAATGTAGGTCATGAGCCAGCCTGAGTAGCAAAAGTGGGTCCAGTGCCAGTATGGTGAGTATCAGAAATGGCATAAGATGAGGGGGATCATCAGTAAAGGCAAGGCAGGAGGTGCACTGCAGTGAAGCTGCAGGTGATGTGGGACTTAGATATGACCGTTAAGGCAGTCTTGTTGGCAGTATAATTAAATAAAGAAATGGAACTGTGGCATTTGTTTATTTTCTCTCAGCTACTGCAGATTTGACTTGCTGAGCTTTTGAAGCAGGAGATGCCACTGCCTGAGCCAAGTGATCCCTTTTCTGCATCCTTACACTTCAGGGTAGACCTGGATCATTCTTGTAAATCAGGCTAATAGAATTAAATCGCTGTGAGTGATTGAATCAAAGCATAAGAGAAGAAAGGCCCATTCTTGCACTACTTTTTCTCTGTGGCACCTCACAAGATTATTGCAAGGACCTCATGACATACAGGTTGTTTAGGGAGAATTGAATTCAGATCCTTCTCTGTAAAATCTTCAATCCCTTGCCAGGCACTCATTTTTCTTACCTGTTTGTGCTGAGCTGGGCAGCAAGAGGACAGCAAGAACTGTGAGCAGTTTTCTCTTCGGATCTTCAACCATCTTCCTGTTCATCCAGTTCAAGTATGAGGATTGTACAGGGGAAAAACAGCTGTGGTTAATGATCAGCTTGACTCTGTAATGATCAATCAGCCTGTGCACTTTTGGGGAAATGACTAAATTTGGATTTTGAGCAACTACGTCTGCTCTTATTTAACCAGTAGTCAAAATTTGAAGCAGAGGCTTCACTGACTTTTTTGGTTAAAGGAGATGTTGACCTTCCTTTCCTCCCTACCTCCCTTTCCTCAAGGGAAACTTTTCACTTCAGAAATCAGCCAGTGAAACCAGTCCCAGCAAGTGATACAGTTACAGTGTTTTATCCTTGCTACCTAGACCTTTCTGCCAAGTTCTGATTAGGGATGCTGCTTTATCACAAGGCTTCACAGTAAGTTCCTGCCAGAAAGATTCATATCAGCCTTGCATCGTATTTTCCTGCTGCATTGCTGTCTTTCCTGTATTTCTACTTTTGGTCAGATACCTGTAACAGTCTAAATAAGGCAAAACAGTGGATTATGTCTGAAAAGTGAGGGGAAAGGCAGGCTAAAATGTAACTGTTCGTTATATCACCACAACATTTTTTAGGATGGGGGGCACCTTTCAGTAATGTACCAGCATCATAAGCATGCAAATACTTTTAAAAAGACCTTTGAATAAAAAAAACTTTACCGCTTTGATGTGTACAGTTGGAGAAGAAGAAGTGCACCCACAAAGGTGTAACATGACATTCATGATGTGGAGGTAGCATATCCCTGGCTGAGATGGACTTTCAGGTAAGGACACACCTGTATCCTCTGTGTTGGTCCATCATGCTGGAAAAGGCAGCTTTGCCCTTGGCCGTGCTAAATGGCAGGAAGGATAACAAGCAAAGTTCCCTGCCCAGGTACTAATCTACAGTGGCTTAATTGAAAAACAAAATGAAGAAATTTCTTCAGACTGATCAGGAAGATGACCAAAAACATTTCAAAAAGCATCAGACATTACTTTTCTTTAGAGTTATTTGTGATAACAATAATTTCCTTACCCTAATTTGTTCCTGCTGAAGGCTTCTTCTTTATTAGGCAGAAGATCATTTTATTTCCAAGTCTTTTGAGATAAATTTCTCCAGTTATCACTGAAAGTTAGGCAGCCTCAGCTGCCTGGCCTGGAAGACTATTGAAACCCCACCCCAGCTGCATCCTCTCAGAGATGCATACAGAGATACCTTCTGACCCTTAAGTACTTGCCTCCAGGATCAAGCTGGTTTATTGTCAGAGAAGTCCTCAGTGTCTCACAAATATGTGATTGAATTTGTCAATTCAATCAGTTTTCCAAGACTGAAAACTGCAATGCCAATAGCAAGCTCCTGGCTTCCAGCCCACTCTTCATCTTTCTATCCCCAGCACCAGATCCATCCTATTTTATCTTAAATTTCTCAGATTGTAGGATAAAGGCAGTGGACTCCAACAGGCCCATTCCTTCTTTTCCAAGTCCTATGGAAATTTTGAAATGCCATGTAATATAAAGCAGCATCAGTATTACAGCTCTAGAATTGAACAAATCTTTAGCCAAGATGGGGAGATCTGGTTTCATTTTGTGTATTTACAGATCTGTTTAACAACATCCTGGTGTTTAACAATTCTGCAAATGCACAAAACTGGTGGGTTTTTTTAAATAAATGTCTTAATAAAATTGAAAATTCTGTGCCCTGAGCAGTATTTTTTCTGAATTCTCAGATTTAGTAATTCCTGGGGGGTTTTTTTATTATTATAGCAGCACACTGTGGCAATTCTTTATGCAAACAGCAAAAGCCACTCAAGTTATTCTGTGCTTAAAATGCTCTTACTAGTATAACTATTTTGGTATGAAGGGTTTTCTTTTTATTGCTTGTGAACTTAATTACAGAGTAATTACAGTTATATAAATTCAGAAACATAATGCTACTTATTTTGCTTCCCAATGGGAGTGATTATAAAGGCAATGGGAGCAATGTTGCAAAGATTTTCAAACAACTTTAGATTTCTTTTAACAGTCCCTTGCAGTGCACAGTCATGAAGCACAGTGTGATTTGCTTGAGAATGTCAGGGATAGTGAAAGCAAACAAACTTGATTTTATGCACAAATTCTTTTAATTAAAAAGAAAATTTTAAAAATGTGCTGTCTGCACATTCAAGCAAATGCTGAAAGTGCCCAACTCAGCAGAAAGTGTTGAGTTCCCACCCACAAAGCAACAGCTGGCAGAGGCATATAAGCACTGCAAATACCCAATGGTCAAGTGGAAATCTGATCACAGGAAAATTCACTTAGCCTGGAAAACTAATTTTTGATACTGGAAACAACACAGCTGGGGTAGCAGCATCAGACCTTGGGGGAAGCCAAGTGTGAGCTAAGCAAATGATGACTATTTAAAACTTCTCCCTGTGGCCTTTGCACTCAAAGAAGGGCATTAAATACATCCAGAGCTTAGCTCACTGTTCATGAAGTTCTGGATTCCCCCTACTGCTGGAATGCTTGGTCTCCGAGCTCCTGCTTTTTCTGTCATTTGCCTGTGAAGTAGAAACCATGGCTCTGTGTTAAGCATGTAGACTCCTGTGTATTGTTCCCAGGATTGACAGAGGAAGTGGGATTAGTTTTTTATCTCAACAAGAAACAATTTGAACTCCCGGCTTTCAGAAGCGTGCCTCAGCAATGACAGAGCAGGAAGTGAACATTAAAGATGATCTTGGCAACTGAGGAAGGAAAAACATGGGCAAGTCTGCTTGAGAACTCTGTCAGGAAAGGAGGAAAACCAGCCATCTGAGCCTTTTTTGAGTACTTTATAGATCTTCCACCTGGTATGCCTGTAAAAGTATGCATAAGGTAGAATGTATCCTTACCATGTGTTAAAAAGTAGAAGAGTTTAGGTGAGGGCACCAGTCTCCAGGTTCAAGTTTCTCTCTCAGTTTCTCTGCCCTGTGAAGGAAGTCTTAATTATCTTCTACAATGTGGAGCAGCTCAGTAAGAACATAGGCCTGCCTTAAGTGCATGTGGGTGACCTCTTGTGGTTTCTTTCACTCTAAAGTAACCTGTTTCAAAGTGAAACTGTTTGCTTCAGATTTCTCTCTCAAATATTTCATGACCTACAGGAAAGCTGTAGTGTGCAAGCATCCTCCCAGCAACAAGATTCAATCCAAAGCCTCTGACATCTTGGGAGGACATTTTACCTGACAAGAGGATGAGTCAGCAGCAGAGAAAATGTGCTCCTGCCATAAGAGTGCTGCAGGAAGATAGCCATGTTACCTTTCTGGCATAAACACTGTGACTTGGAGCCTTTACAGGGTAGGGAGCTCCCTTTGACACTTGTCAGAGATTGAGAACAGAGGGAGAAAGGTAACTGAGGGACAGACAGGCTCCATGTGGGTTTCTGTCACTGAGCAAAAGGAATTTATGGGATGGGCCTGGCTTCATTTGAAAGTTGCACGTCAGGACATTCTAACACAGCTATGGAGAAAGGATCAGTACTATTCTGTTTTTGTAAGAACTGAATGAGACAGCATCACTCAGCTCAAGATGCAGTGTCATTCCAGCTCATGCAGCAGCCATCAGCGATGAGTTAAAGGAGCTTACAGTAACTTCTAGAAGGAGGAGAAGAAGATCCCTCAGAGTTGGAATAGTTTCAGTGTTGACTCTGGAAGGACCTCTGCTTAGAGATATCCATGGCTGCCAATTTTTTTTTCTGATTCTGTTGTGTGAAGTGCAAAGCTGAGGTCTCCCAAAGGGGTGGTGAATAGCCTGACACAGCTGCTCTTCTGTCACTGGGGGGGCCAAGAGTACTGGGAGAGATCCAACTGAGGGAACACCTGTGCTGTGCTGGTGTTCTCCAGGATAGACAGACAAGCTGCTGGGAGCTAAGCATGCTTTGAGGCTGTAAGGTCTGAACCTGGACTCTTCTCAGGCAAGGTATTGCACTGGGAATGGGATGTAGGCAAAGGAAGTTGAAGCATTCACTCACAGCAACTCACTCCATGGGAGGAAAGCTGACTCACAGCTGTCACTGGAATATTTGTCACAGTAGCAATTTTTCAATAGCTGCTGAGTACTTACGTTTTCCAAACTGTTGTGGTATTTTCCCTTTCTTCCTCAAAAATACTCAGTAAGTAGTGTCAAGAGGCCAGTCATCCATGAAACAGAATCTAAGTGTGTTTGAGTTTTGTGAATGGGTTGCTGAGTAGCTGGTGTCAAAGAAAACCCCTAGAAGTCAGAGTTGGTTTCTGTTCTATTTCTTTTCCTTCACTCACCACCCTTGGAGACCAGCCTCACCTTGGGAGGAACAGGAGAGCATGGCCAGGCTTAGCCTTGAGCCCAGCCCTCAAAAGGAGATATTTCCAGGTGTCCCTCAAAGAGAACAGGGGACATTCTTGGGAGCACGAGTGTCAAACACCAGGCTCTAGGGAGTATTAGGAGCCGGAGGTGTCCCTGCCCACGGCAGAACGGTCGGAACTGACCCAAACTATTCTGTGATCATTTTCTGGGGTGGTGATCTGCGTGCTGCCTGCTGAAATTCTTCACCCAACCTGCGTGGCTGCCACTCCACACGAAATTGATTTATTTTCAGGTTTTCAAGTACCAGAGCTGAATCTCCCTGATGTTAAGAGCAACACCCCAACTCCCGCCAGAACTTGCCGGAGCTGCACCCCACGAACCACAACCACCCTTCACGGCACCACCTGGCATTCCAAGGCCCCGTATGGCATCCAACACCGCACAGGGGACGGGAGGCGGCCTCCGCGGCTGAAACCCCTTTCCCCCACCGTGCCGGAGTCCCCAGAAGAAGCACCCAAGGGGATCTCCCGCGGAAGGAGGCAGCAGCGAGGAGCGCCGGGCGGGGCGGGGCGCGGCGCGGCGCGGCTGCTGTCGGACTTTTGGTTTCCGGCTGGGCAGTCACCGATTGCTTGGGCAGCCATGTGGCTGCTGGCTCCGCTCTTGTGCCTTACTTTCCTCCTAGGTAAGCTGTGAGAGGGTGGTGGGGACCCTTCCCGACTCCTTCGCTTTTCTCCCTCCCTCTCTCCGTGCCGCCCGGGGCCGCGGGGCACTCTCGGCCGCCGCTCTCCGGGCGCTCAGACGGGCGTGGGGGCGGGCGCGGCAGGGATTTGGGAGCTGCAGCGGGTTCCCAGGTGCGACAGTGGCTCCCTGCGCAGGGCGGGCTTCCCCGGCCGCTCGCCGGCTGCCCTGCCCGGGGGCGGCGGGCACAGCCGGGCGCCTGCCTCCCTCCCGCTGCTAAAACTAGAGTTACATACCGGCACGTTCAGGAGCTCCCCACCCTATTCTCGGCAGGTTCCTGTGCCCCGTTTGTTTCAAACTTGTACTAACGGGAAGCTTAGGGTGGGGATGTCTGAGATGTTTTTTGGTACCCGCGCACGGGGTGTTGATTCCTGCCCCGGGCTTACCCCGCGCTGCGAAGGAGGCAGCACCACAGCACAAGGGCAGCCTCCTCCTCGGAGTGCACGTTTGCCTCTGGGTCCGGAGGTGTTAAGGAAGTCAGGAAACCAGCTTTTATTGTAGAGTATTTCTTGTCATCCCTAAACCTGAAAATGCTGTTTATTTTGTGTTCTGTGTACTTTCTTGATCGTGGACAAAACATCGAAGTTCTCAATCGTTTTGTATAGGTTTGGGGCTTTCTTAGCAGTTGGGTTTGTGTGGTTTGGTTTTTGTCGTTGTTGGTTGCTTGCTTGGTTTTGCTTTGTTGTTTTTTTGGAATTTTTTTGTTGTTGGGTTTTTTGTGTGTGTTTTTTGTTGGTTTTGTTTTGGTATAAGTAAATTATTACTGTTAACTGCTGTTTAAATACTAATCAAAGGACTTCTTAATCCAAATGCCACCACTGTGCCTTAGGAGCATAATCCTTACATGCATAGCCCTTGCACTGGGCTGTGAACATGAGAAGTATAAACAAAATTTGTTCATTTTTGGAATTGAAGATGGATGTACAGACTTTCTTGTTGTCATCAGAGAGAGCTGCTGTGTCTAGATGGGACAAAAAGCACGATTTAATCTATGAAGGCTTTATCATTCCTCTTAGTCTAAGGAACTTCTTCAGGCTTTGGGTTTTGGGGTTTTTTTTTGCTTTGGGAGTTTCCTAAATATGCCTAAAATAGGAGCTATTGTATACCCCTGTTGAAAAAGGAACTTCTCTGCTGCTGAGAGTTCAGAGCAACTCCCTGTGATTTCCTCCTCATACTATTCCCGAGGTCTTCAACTTCCTTTATTTAGTCAATATGGAGAGATCCTGTTCCCTAGGAGAGTGTTGGGGGTCCAGGTGTGCAGGGAGGACCAGCAGAGAAGCCAGGACACTGCACACCTGCACGAGTCTGCCAACGTTGAGCCTTCGCTGCAATTTCTTATCTTGCCTGCAGTGCTTTCACAGAATTCTAAATCGTGTGACTAATGCATAATTAACTGAGTATCTTGTAAATTTTTCTAAGTGTCAACACACTTTGTTACCTTGTATTATGTAAGTTGTCATGCTGCTGATATTCTGCATGTCTCAGTCCACCTGCTACAGACTTACCTAGAAAAAAAATTCCAGGTTCCAAAGAGCATACAATTGAAAGGAAGAGGTGATGGTGCTTGGGCAACTGGAGAGAGTAATTGTGGCTGCAAGTATCATAACGTCCTCCTTTAATGGAAAACTTAGCTAGTTCTGTTGTCTTCTCTGTAAAACTTTCATTCTGAAGTGGTTGATTAGAGCAGGAGATGGGGAATGCAAACACTTTACTGTTGTTCACTAAACTAAATAGGCATGGTGGAGGAGGTGAATAAATAATACCACACCAACAGGAGGGTGACAGTGCAAGCCACACCTGTGGGGATGCAGTACTCTTGCACTGCAGATGACAACCAAACTTCCACTTGCTTTAGCTGCGTCAGGATCCTGCCCCAAAAGCAGAGGGGACATGGGAAGTAAGCTGGATATGTGAACCAGAGCACCTAAAAGCATTCTGTGTCTGTATTAAGGCTCATCTGAAAGCCACAGAACACTTTCCGTGTTCTGTGCATTAACTCTTTTTTTTAATGCAGTTACTGCCTTCTAGTTCTTGCATATTTAGATGGATTCCTTAATGCTACTTTCATTGTATGTTTGCATTAATGGTTGCTTCATTTCTCAATTTAACTTCTTTATAAAAATTGAGTTAAACTGAGAAAACCTGGTTCCCCTAAAGCAGAAGTTGCCATCTCCACTACTGAGCATAGACTGACAACCTGAGAGCTTATAAAAATGATTTTTCTTTCAGAGTTGTTCTGAGAGTAACCAGCATAGAAACCAAACTTCCCTCAATGTGGCTTCTTGTGTCTGTGTCGTTAGACAGTTCGACAAGCTTGGACTGGCTTTTTAAAATTATTATTTTAAAATTTCCTGTCTTTTTTTTTCTCTCTACATACAAGTATATTCTCTTTTCTACATTTTTTGATCAGAAAAACACTGGGGATTGCTCAGTGTTTCTCATTGTGATGAATGTGGGAAAATCTGGACTCCTAACAAATTCAGGATATTTGTGGAATGTGGTTATTTTGTGTGTTGCTAATAGAAATATCAAACACAATTTTAAATAGTATAAATGGAAAAATCAGTTATCAGCACTGTGAAGCTGACACCTGCTTGTGTTGTCCTGTCCTCTTACTCTTGAATCTTCCTGAAAAAATAGAGGAAGCTGTTCATTCCTCAGAGGAAAAAAAAAAAAGGCAAAGCAAATCTCTGTCCTCTGCTTAAAAACTTTTGATAAGAGCTGAGGTTGTTATGCCATATTAAAACCAAAATGAAACAATCTTTTTGCCTTTGCTATTAATGCTACAGGATGAACACAGTGAAATTTTTTTCCTGATAGCTTCTTGCCTTAATGTAATTAATGGTCTTAGACTTTAGAAGGATCATCTCTGGATTGCAGACACAGACTCCTTTGATCCTGAGTNTGGTTTTTTTCCTTATTGGTACTCCTTTCTGTTTAAGCTGGTGTTACCACAGGCTGACAACAGTTCCTGTCTGTGGCATCAGTTTGTGCCATCCTTTTAAAGCAGAGCTGCAATGATAATCTGGCTGAAAACAACCCCAATAGAAGGAAAGACTGATTATTTTCTCAGTGTTGTTGATCACGGAGCCTACATGAAGACTGCGCTTGTACAGCATCGGAAGTGCTGCTCTCTGGATGCTGGGAATAAGTGACCAGAGGATTTGGAATCATAGAATGGTTTGGGTTGGAGGAGACCTTAATGATCATCCAGTTCCACCCCTCTGCCATGGGCAGGGACACCTTCTGCTAGGCCAGACTGCTCAGAGCCCCATCCAACCTGGGCTTGAACACAGCCAGGGATGGGGCATCCATTCTCTGGGCAACTTGTTCCACTGTCTCTGGACTGCTTTCAAACTGCTGCTTTTTTTCATAGCTCAAGGCTGGCTTAAATGCAAGTCAGTTCTGTCCCTAAGCAAAGCCTAGAGGCTGTATCTAATCAATAATCTGCAGGATACAATGATCCCCCATAACAGTTTACCACTGCTAAAAGTGGTAATTCCCAGTCGTCTCCCTGCCTGGCCTGTTCCAGTGCCCAACCACCCTCTGGGTGAAGAAATTGTTTCAAATATCCAGCCTTAACCTCCCCTGACACAACTTCAGGCCATTCCCTTGGGCCCTGTCACTGGTAACCACAGAGAAGACATCCATGCCTGCCCCTCCTCTATGCTCTTACCCTCGTTCTTCTGCATTTCGCTCACTTCTGCTCCATTCTGTGCACAAGCTCTGGTGTTCCCACAGTGAGTCACATCTGGGAATTACAGTCCTTCTGTGGTTTGTTTCTTTTTTGTTGTTGTTGTTGTTGTTTCTTTAGTTGGAGTGGGGGTGTGTGTCAAGTACAATCTGTCAGCAGATTTCATTGTCTGCATGCCTATTTCACTACAGGAACGGGCAGATAAAAAAGGCAGAAGGAGAAATAGGTAAGTCATCCCCAGGCTTTTGGTCACCAGATGGTTTAAAAATGGGAATGCTGCCAGTTGTTGGGCCCTTACTGAGGGATATGACTGAAGGTATGAATTTTGTGGTGAGGAGGGATCCAGGCCTGATGGTAGGTGCCACCCTTGGGTCCTGCCTTTCCTGATGTGTAGAGCTCTGTAGATGCAGCCCCATATTGTCCAGGGGAGGAACACACATGTCTGTGAAGGTGCTGCAGTATGCAGGAGAACACTTCTGCTTTGGATCTTACATGTAGGATTTGCATTCATTCCTGCACAAATCTGATTTTAGCTTGCAACAGCCTGGGCTGCTGCTACATCTTATAGTCATCTGTGCTCACTCTCTCCTGGCTGTAGCTTTTGCCTGTGCTTTTACACCATGGGTTTAAGTGCTTTCTTACTGGAGTTTAGGAAGCTGGTTGTGTTTGTGGCCTGTGGGGAAATTAAGAGGACAATTGTTGGTGAATATTCTCATAGTCCTTCTGGACTGAACATTTATTCCAGGTTTTTCTGTACCTGGTGGTTTTGAGGGTTAGGAGGGAACATGATTGTCAGCTGGCTACAGTTGATGGGAGAATTCAAAATTTTAAAAAATCTGAAGAGAGGGGTAGTTTGAAAGTTACAACAAATAAAAGAAAAATCTACTATTTTGAAAGCCTTACTCCTGAAGCAAATAATTCCTTGCCATAAACTAATTAGTAAGGACTTTTCCACCCAGTTTCAGCAGGTGGAATGTTAGTGTCTCAATGCTAAAGGGGAACTTAGCTGCTGCCTGTATAGACCTAATATGTACCTATATGCATTTCAAATAGGTATTTGAGACTAAAAATACTAATGATAGCATTAAAAAAAAAAAAATGTTCTCCAAAACAACTAGGCTTTATATCAGCTCCAAGAAAAATAGTGAAAAAAAGTCAAAATAAGTACACAAATACAGTAATGAAGCATTTATTGCTGATAAATAAAGCATTAAGTTCTACTGAGTCTTATGGAATATGGATACCTTTAGGCTGCTAAAATGAGAATTAGTCTAGATGGTATTAAAACTAGAATACAGCACTGAGTTGTGTGGGTCTGGCTGCTGGAGAAGTGGGAGCAGAAGATGATGTAGACAAGGTGAGAAGGTGGGTTTGCAGAAGAGGATTTGCCCACGCAATATTAGTTCCTCTTTAGCTGTGCCACTTTGAGCATGTGATTTGACTCGGAGGAAAGAACGCAAAGACTTGGTGTAAGAAGGAATTTGGAGTGCGTTTTAGGAGGTACAGGAGGAGGTAGTCTGATGGTTTCTCTAGAGGCTACAGGAGCCCTTAGCACAGCACTATTTTGTTGTGTGAACTTTATCTTGGAATAATAGGCTATAATAAGAAGAGAGGGAGAAAGCAGAGAAATGAAAGAAAAGGCACTTCTAGCTTTCCAAAGTGTGTGAGAGAGTGTTTGGTTGTCACTTCTCCCTCATTGCTCACCACTGTGGAACAGGAAATACATTTCCATATAAAATGAAGTAGAAAAGATAGAGAAGGGTTTCTTAGGAATTTAGAAAACATGATGACAGATGCTTTTTTCTGAAGCTCGAAGAGGTGTGGTTATGACCTTATGCAACATTTCTGTATGATTTCTTTGAAAAAAGGAAGCTGATGGCACTGACTGGGAGACTTCTTCACATTTTCACTAGACCAGTGAAGCAGGGAAATAAAATCAGAAACTGGATGTTTTAAGGTGGGAGGAGATGACTGTTATCCTTGAAGAATAACCTTTTCCTTGTCCTACTGCTGGACCTGCCAGCAAGAAGAGAGTGTGCTGAAGACAGCAGTGCCCCCCTGTGCCTTGTAGAACCCATGGGGAGAATATGTGGGTCTTCCTCAGCTCTGCTTTCCTTCAGTCTCACTCCTGGGCTTGAAGTAACAATTTTGCTCTTATAATTCCAGCCTAGCACTTACTTACGACAAACTGAAAGAGAATAATGCCATGGAGCATTTACCTGGACCAACACCCAAATGTAGGAAGTTACAAGTGGTTGGCTGAGCCGTGGTGGCTGTCCTGACTCATGTTCTTAGTGCCCAGCAAACAGCTGCTGTCCTTGCTCAAGGCTCTTGTCAGCAGCCACTGTGGTTTGGCTTAGGCTGATGTCAAGCCACCACAGCCTGGTTGTGTCTGTGAGCCAAAGCTACCGAGAGGCAGAATTTCACAGTGGGAAGAGGAGGGAGTTTTTCTCCATGCTAGGAATACCATAGGTTCTTAGGCAGTGAGGGATGACTTCTTGAGGAATATGCACTCCTGGAAACTGTCTTTATGAAACAATTGTCTCTAACTAAAGACTCCAGGCATCGTCAGATCAAAATAGCCTTCCACCCTGCCCCGCATCTTGTGGTCTCCAGACACAAAGACTGGAGTTTCTGAGTTCTTTTTTCTTCTGGAAATCAATTGAGATAGGTGGAAAGAGGTGCTCAAATAAAATGCTTAAATCTGCCTGAACAGGGTAGAATACAAAGAAAGCAGGTAGGTTGTGTTGACAAGATGTGGGAGTTGATAGCTTACCCTGATTACTTCCACAATTCCTGTGCCTGGAAAAGATGATTGTATAAGTTCAGACAACAAAAAATTGCAACTCCATTGGCACAAGAAGAGTGCTTTCATGGGTAAATTGCAAACAGATTGGATACTGTATAAAAAGTAAGGCATGGAGAAGACATGGGTGTGCAGTTCTCTAGCCAAGCACAGGGAAGTGCATTACTATTGCTTGTGTTCATTGTCTTGTCAGAGAACGTCTGTGTTTCTATGGTGTGGCAGAACAGCTGACAAGCACTGTCCCTTGCCAGTGGGAAAGGAAGGCCTAGCTGACCTTCTGTTTGTCAGGATATAGGAATTGGAGAGTCCTTAAACTGATGCCATTTAGGAATAAATGAAAAAAAAAGATAAGACCCAGAATACTAGCTGTCGCTTGGAATCAGTTGGCTTGAGGAGTAGACATTTGAAATACTTGTTTCACCATGCATAACTCCAGTTTAAAGGGGAGTTTTACATGGTGCAGATTTGGAATCCTGAGTTAATATGAGACCTCATTTGTATCTTGACCGTGCCCTTCCTTCAACGTACAAGTAAAAAGTTACCAGCTGCTGTGGACCAAAATTGATTCCTAAATGCAAGTGTCACTTGAACTCGATACCAAAGTGTTTTTGTCTATGCTCCTGTCTGCCATGGCAGTGATCTTGCAATGGTTTTAGAGCCATTTGGATTTATTTGGAATTGGAAGGTGATTGCTGAAGACTGAAGCAGAGACACAGAGATGCTAATGGTTTAAAGGTTGTGGTCCCTTCCCCGCAGCAGGATTTTGTATGTTAGATAAGTAGGGGGTTTTTCTCACAAATGTAGCTGTTTTCAATGAAAATTAGGGAAAATCTCTTATCTCTCTTCTGTTGTGGTTTATTTATTTGTATTGAATGCCTGGGAATTTTTAGCAGAGTGTAATTGACTCAAAACTGAGAGCAGTGGTGGTTTCTGAACAGCTTCATTCTTGCTGACAGCTCTGCTAGATCTCAGAGAATGGGATGCTGTTTCACATATATTGGCTGTGAAATAAACTTGCTTAAGTGACATTTCAAAGGAAATCCCTAATGCCCCCATGACTTCAGAGCAGGTGCTTTGAACTCAGTAGCAGTTTTGCATCAGAAGTGTGCTTTTTACTAACTATACTTATACTGTACTTATTTACTATAATGGACAAATTGCAGTTTATTTGTTCAGCAGGAACTTCAGTCTGGGTGTTGAAATTATGCTAAAACAGATTTTGGTGGTGATAATTCTTAATTTAATATTTTTCACCAGGTTGTGGGCAGGGGGCCTGATTCAAGTGAACAGAGGGAAAGTACTGAGGATAGAGGGGCTTAGGATAGGGAAGACCATCGGGGCAATTATTCTGCCTGGGACCAGAATGTGGAAACTGGATTCCTTTGCCGTGACTGTCCTACACCTGTGCTGACAGCCTGAGTTTGGGTAATTCTTAGCTGATATGTACCTTAGTTTACAACTTTGTGATGTGCTTCTAACCTAAATTTGAATGTATATGATATTGCATACAGCATTAGTCAAGCAGTGTTTTATAAAACAATTGTTGAAGTAACTTTTTCTTTTTTTTCCCCCCCCCCATAGCACACATCTACTGTAATGATGTAGTTGGCATTGTGGGAGAAAATTTTACTTTTCCAGTAGAAATAGACCAAAGAATGGTGGAAATTGTCTGGAAGAAAAACAAGGATAAAGTGGCTGAACGGGAAGGGGAAAACGAACCGACATATTTTGGTCTTCTCGGCTACAGGAGTTTACTTATGGAGCATGGATCCTTGACTATAGTTAACCTGGAGAAGGATGATGCTGGCACATATGAGTTACAGTACTGGGATTCTGAGAAAGATCACTACTTAAACTTTGTACTTGTTGTGTTAGGTAAGTACTGGAAGAACTGCATAAATAATGTGAACCACAATTCACTTTAAAATGTCTAGAAAGGGCATTGTATATTTCTCAGGGAAGCAAACAGAAAGAGAGGGGGCTGTTCTTTGTCTCTTTGTCTTAAGTTGTTTAGGCACTTCAAACAAATTTTCAAAGGTGGCATCTCATTTTTGTGCCCATCATTACTCACCTTGGGATGACTTCAGTAACTTTCAGAGGGACAACCAAACTTTTTGAGCAAGCTGACCAGGTAATCCCAGGCATTATGTATCTGTTAAAGATATTCCTGCAGGCATATTATACATGCCTGATTATCTGTGGCATCATCCTGTGCAGATCTACTCAGCCTCACTAGCAGTCTTTGGCAAATATATGTGACCAGTGTGTCTATTAGTCCTATGGATGGTGAACCATGAGGGCTCTTGGCCTAGACCTGGGAGAACCTCAAACAGGTCGTTTGCAGGTCACTTTTAGAAACACATTTCTCTCTCATGCACATGTGCACACACTCCCACACTTTTGTCTGTGCGCTCTCCTGCTGGTTTTGTTGCTCCAGCCCTTTTCCTGTGCTGAAATTCTATGTAGTTTATAACTAAGGTAATACAGCATGTTTTCTCTTCTTCTAGATTTTCCAGATCCTAAAATAAGTTGCAATACCAGCGACAGTGAACTTACATTAAACTGTATAGCACATTTCCAGGAGTCTCTGAATTATACTTGGAAGCTGAGTAATGATCCACACAGTTATCCAGGCCAGGAGCTTTCCATCCCTTTGGAGAATGTTGATATTACCACCAAAGCTACATGTATCATTAAATTTTCACAAACAGAAAGAAGCTCTGAAATCTCTTTGATTCAATGCCATCCAGAAGAAAAAGGTAATAAGTATGTCATGTTGCAAACACAGGTCTGAGAGGCTTGTTTGGGAAGCAGCATGGCCTTTGTAAGATTTCTCCTGACTTCCCGGGAAGTTGAATTTAAAGACTAAAAAGCAGAAGTGATTTGTCTGCTAAAAGTGTGTATAAAGTTTGTGAAAAGTATGAGGATGACAGTTTGATCCCTCTGGAAAGATACTTTTTGCGGGGATCTCCACAGAATAAAACCTTTAGCTGTGACTTGATTGAGTAATAATAAAGATTAGGTCTTAGATGATCTCTTCTGAACCTTCTGGCCTTATGTAATTAATGATAACAACTTGTCCTCTTTGTACTGCTCTCCATGAATTGGAGTGGAACTATTTAGCCATTCCAAGTGAGTCATCTAGCAGCCATAAAATAAAATAATTTCTCATCTAGCATGTGCATGAGTCAGTGAGCATAGTTCCCTCTTCCCTCATAATGAGGTATAAAATAGAAAAGGGAGTTTTCCTCCTATTGCTTATTGCTTTGGGACAGCCTTCAGCTTGAGTCTTGCATTTTTAGGGTTTTTTAAATATGGAGTGAGAATATGTTTGGAATCATCTGGTTTGTAGGGTGTGTAAGGTAGTCCCTAACTGACAAAATTTCTGATTTCTGTGTAAAAGTAATTGTCATAGTTTACTAGTATAGAATTCTTCCTTTACTTGAGAAACTTGTTAGAAATGAGGTATGTGGTGGGTTGACCTTGGCTGGCTGCCAGGTGCCCTTCAAGCTGATCAGTCAATCCCCCTCCTCTGTGGGCAGGGAGGAGAAAATATGACAAAAGCCTCATGGATTGAGGTAAAGACAGAGAGAGGCCATTCAGCCATTACTGTCACAGGCAAAACAGACTTGACTCTGGGAAAATGAGTTTAATTTATTGCCAGTCAAAATCAGAGCAGGATAATGAAAAATTAATAAATCTAAAACACTTCACTGAAGCCCTTCCTTTCTTCTCAGACTCAGCTTTGCTCCTGATATCATTACCTGGTCTCCCTGAGCAGCGCAGGGGGTGGGGAATGGGCCTTGCAGTCAGCAGTCAGCTCATTGCACTTTGTCCTTCTCCTCAGGGGCAGAACTCCTCACATTCTCCCTGAGCCAGTGTGGGTCCCTCCCACAGGAGACAGCCTCCATGAACTTCTCCAACATGAGGCCTTCCCACAGGCCACAGTTCTTCATGAACTGCTCCAGTGTGGGTTCCCCAGAGGATCTCAAGCCCTATCAGCAAACCTGCTCCAGCACGGCCTCCTCTCTCCAGGGACCACAGGTCCTGCCAGGAGGCTGCTCCAGTGTGCGCTTCCCATGGGGTCACAGCCTCCTTCAGTCATCCACCTGTTCTGATGTGGGGTCCTCCATGGGCTGCAGGGGAATCTCTGCTCCAGCACCTGCACATCCTTCTGCACTGACCTTGGTGTTTGTTGGGCAGATTCTCTCACATACTGTCACTACCCTCTCACCGTTGCTGTTGTTGTCCAGCAGTTTTTCCCCTTTCTTAAAGTGTTATTCCAGAGACACTACCACAGTCACTGATAGGCTTTGCTGACATGGAGGCAGCTTCTGGCATCTTCTCACAGAAAGCATCAAAACCTTGCAGTGCAACCTGATACAAAATACTTGCTGAAATTTCATTTGTTTAATTTCTGGCTTAGCATTTCATAGGCCAAGAACTGGAATAGCCATTGCCTTTCAAGTGGTGATGTGCCTTCACTGAAATTAAGTACTTAACATGTAACTGTCCTGGAGGTGGCTTAGGGTTTTGCTAATCACTGACTCTGGTGCATTAAATTATTGAGGTTACTTTTTAAAAAATAGCTATAAAATATATTTGGAGCTGTATCTCTACTGAACTAGTGTATCATACAGTTACTTTTTAACTAACCAGTCTTTCTTTTTTTAAATTTTTTATTAAAGGAGACAGTTCTTCCAAACGAAACAGAGGCATTCTTATTGCCCTTATTGCAGTTTTCCTAGTAGGAATCGCAGTAGTAGTATTCCTGCACAGGAAAGGTATGTGTAATACTTCCTAATTGAGCTTTATGTGCTTCCAGATTATACTCATCTAAGGTTCTGTAGAATGAAGGAAAATTTCTGACCATCAAGTGTTTTGTAAAAACAGTAGAAGAAACAAGTCCAATTTAGGCAAAAATGAATAGATTTGAAGGAAATAATGCATTGAATTTTCTTGCATTCTGACACTGGGCTCTGAGTCTTAGGAAAACTGCAGTTTGCATTTGCATAGTTCTCCTTTGGACTGTTTGATTTACAGTGTGTTTCTACTTACCAAGTATTTATAGCCTCTCCTGTTCTACCTGAATGTGTTTTCACAGCCTTTTTTGAGTGTATTATGAAGCTTCCCTGAAGATCACATTGACTGTTTGGACAGGCTTATACCAGATCTGAATATCGTACGCCGAGTCTAGTCTGACAACTCAGTGTGACCAACTGATAGATGGGACCTTCTGTGCCTCCTGGCAGCCTGTATTGCCTTCATCTTGGAGTTCTGTGTTTGTTTTTTGATCCATCCCTACACTGAATTCAAGTATCTTTTTTGTAAATCTGACAGTTTAATCAGAAATAGTAATTATAGGCTATCACTGTGTATCTTTTTCTGCCACAGTTTTGGATTTCTGTGTTAAATTGTCTTCTGATTTGAAAAAGATGAGCACACCATCTTTTCTCTTTGTGTTGGGGAGAGTCCCAAACAGGGACATTTCTTCATCCTGTGCATGCTCTACATGGAAGATTCATGTTGACTTCCAGATGGGGCCACCTCTTGGAGGTGGCTGCAGGGTGGAGAGTACTGGATGCATCTCCCATCTGGGAAGGACTAATTGTTCATATTCTGATCAGGACATAAATAGATATATATTGCACGTGGACCTTTTGCTTTCCTGTTCATTGTTCATTTGGTTTCTGTTGGCATGGAATCATAAAATAAACTAGATGGGAAGACATCTCTGGAAGTTTCATCCAACTTGCTGCTCAAAGCATGACCAACTTCAAAGCTAGATCAGGTTGCTTAAGGCCTTGTCCAGTCAAACTTTGAATGGTACCAAGGCTGGGAATTTCCCAGTTCTTTCAGCACGTGTTTAAGTGCTGAACCACTCTTGTAGGGATGGATATTCTCCTTATTTCTGTTAGGGATTGCCCTTTGGCAACTGGTAGCCATTGCCTCCTGGTTTTTTGTTCTGTACTTCTGAGAGGGGTTTCCTTTGTTTTCTGTAGTTTGTTGTAGGCTGCAGTTAGCCATCATCCTCTTAGCCTTCTTCTTGAGGTTGAACAACCTAATTCTCTCAGCACCTCCTTGCACAGCTCCTACCCCTAGACATCTTGGTGGGCATTTGTTGAATTAACTTTAGAAAGATGGTGTTTTCACATTAACTGGGAGACTAAAACAAGAGAGAGCACTCCACATGTGGTGTCCCAAATATTGAATAGAGAGGAGGCATTGTTTGTGTTGATGGGCTGACTTCACTTCTGCTGACACAGCCCAGTATTTGGAAGCCTTCTACTGCAAGGGCACATTTTTCTGTGTAATGTTGAGCTTGTTCATGCTTTCAGGTTCTTTCCTGCAGAGCTGTTTCCTAGCCAGGCAGAGCCCAGCCTATAGTGGTCCATGGGGTGACTTAAGAGATTCAGGACTTCATTTGCCTTTGAATATCACATCTTTTCTGCCAGCATGTTTCTTCAGGTTGTTGAAGTCAGTTTGAGTGCTTTCCAGCATGTCCCCTACTCTCCCCAATCTGATGCCATCTGAAAACTTTCTAAAAGTGCCTTCCGTGGTTTTGTTCATGTTGGTGATGTTAAACAACACTGTTCTTGGTGTTAACACAGAAAGAATGTCGCTCAAAACTGACTCTCAGTTAGAATCAAAACAGTTCAGTTACTTCTCTTGAAACAATGAGGGTTTGAATATGCAAGAAAATAAATCTGTTATACCTTGGTAGGATAAGTATTGCATAGGTATAATCAAACAGCAGAAGTTTGCTGTTTTAAGTACAAGACATATAATCAGAATTTGTTAAGCTCCACCTTAGATTTGATTAGATGTGTTCTGACTTGCTGTCACAGGAGACCCATTCTGTTGATCTCTCACTGACTGTCTTTCCCTCAAAACAGTATTTCATTCTTTGTTTTTCCTCCAAGTCAAATATTCAGTTGCATGTTCTCAGTGAAGTGTGGGTTTTTTTGGTTTGGGGGTTGGTTTATTTTCGAGTAATTTCTCCAGATATTCTATTTCTTTTTGTGCAGGTATAATTAAGTGTGGGGCAGAAATGACTGCTCAGAATAACAGTCCAATGAATGGCTCAGGTAAGATAGTGTCACAAGCATGTGGAAATCAGACTGGTGCTTGGTCTGGGCTTGTCAGTTTTTTCTGGGTCAGTGTAGTCTTTCATTGAAGAGGTAAAGGAGTAAGTTTTCTTCGAGTGTAATTATTTTTTCCAGGTCATTAATACTACTTTCTAAAACAAATCAATTTCTTTATAGGAGAACAGGAGCAACTTTTCCCTGGAAACAGCCAACAACAGCCTAACTTAGAGGGAGGTAAGAAACCTGTATTGGGGTATTAATGTTTCTAAACATCTGCTCTTGTTTGGAGCAGGGAGTCAGATTTGCTCTTTCCTTTTGCAGGAACAGAGCTTCTGAATTGGTTTTCAAAGTGTGTACATGCAGACTCAAAATCTCAGTTGAGGTCCAATATTGGATGATTATAGGGACCTGCACCTAGTGAATGTGTTAGTGGGGCTGCCAAAGTTACTGACGGTGAATGGCTTGAGATTTTCCTGGTCAACAGCTGTCTTTGGAGGTGAATAACCCCTTCTAACAATGGAGAATTGGGGATGGCCTCAGGATGAGGGCTGGAAAAGTGCACACTGTAGGGCAATCTGTCATTCCTCTCTTCCTGTCCAGATCCCCGCCTAGGCTTCTGCTGTCCATTCTAATCTGCATGGAGGGGTTTTTTGATTGGGGGGGTGTGTGTTTGTTTCTTTTGTTGTGGTTTTTTTGTTTTTTCTTAGTGTTTTGTTGGAGTGTTTTTG
>VZUA01070845.1:6647-17262 GCA_013401035.1 Horornis vulcanius
ACATGCTTTCTTAGCATTTCATGTTATAAAAAGGCTGAGTGAATTGTAAATAAAGCCTTTCTGATCTTTCTTTCGAATCAAGCTGTTTATTTCGTATCCAACAGCCACACAACAGAACAGAAGATACAATGTGAATGAACCTGGATTGAATTTACTCTCCTATAGCCTTGTAGTGATGTACACTACACTGAGCAGCAAATCAGATGTAGTATGATCTAAGAAATATAATGATCATTTATCCTACTGTTCATTTCCAAGAAGTAGTGCTACTGTTTCAGAAAATTAGGCAGCAATAATCCAAAGACACAATCTCACATTTAAACCTCATAATTTCTTGATACCTGATACTTGTTAAAAATTTGACAGAAGGGCTAGAGAATCTGTTTCATACTAATTTCCATTATCATCTCAAATCTTAAAAAAAAAAAAAGGATATGTGCAGCTCAAAGTATGTTTCAAATGAAGGCAGAAGCATCTGTGAGAAGCAGGATGGTTTTTTAGCAGATATTCTGAGTTGCTGCACACTAACCTTATTGAAAACTTGTGCAGATGGCACAAGATTAGGAAATGGAATGGATTTAGCAAACAATGTGCACTAACATCTGCACCCTTGCTATAGATGAAGAGTCATGAAAGATATTTGTCTCCTTCCTCAGTGTTTTTCTGTAAATTTACTGTAATCACCAGCTATTTCTCTCCTGTGCAAGAAATACAACTTTGATTTAGAACAAACTACAGGTGAGAACCTAAAAGAGGATCCAAATCACTGAACCTCTATTACCTCAGCTTCCATGAGATTTAGATTCAGAATTTTAAAGCCATGACACCCTTCACTTTGAAGAAGAACACACCAACAATTAAAATTCTGTTCAGATGCACAAAGTCTCCTACAGCTGTAAAAAATCACTTAACAATCCAATTATGTGTGGAAAAAAGAAGATATACTGCACTGTGTTCAACCAGAGCAGGAATGCAGCAGTATTGAAATAGCTTCCTGGAGGTGATCAGGCACCATATGATGAGCAGTTAATGTCCGGTACCTGTAACCCAAAAAGGGTTTGATGGTCTAAGAATGACTCACAGGTCTTTGGAAACCTGAAATATACACTGCCTCATCAGCATTTAATATCATTTCTAAACAGTAAAGTAAAAGAGATTCAAAGGTGACAGAGGAATTGAAAGGGGACTGGTGATGATGTCAGCATTGCTAACTGCAGTATCTAAATTGGTTTTATTTGATCCCTTTCCCATAAGTAATCTGGGCTGGCACAGAAAGCCTCTGTGGTGTTTCAAGTTGTGATACTTCAAAGCTCTCTGCAGTAGCAACCAAAGAGCATAAAAACATAAACTCTGATCAGCAGCTTGAGCTCAGGATGACAAAGCAACCACGGATCTGAGACTGACCCTTGTAACTGCCTCCACCCTTGCATGAAGAGCAAGGTCACTCCCAGTGGTCAGACTGCAGATGATATTTTTTACAAATTTCCATCAGGATCAAAATTCATTCTAATTCTTGTTCTCATGGTGCTTTTTCCTGCAAAGAACCTGGTCTCTGAGAAAGACACTATTTTACTTAACATCCTCCTGTGGAGTGACCACAGAACTAATCCCACACAAATGTGAATCACCATTGCTAAAGCAAAAAGCAAGAGATGGAAGTCTTCAATCAAAGCCTCACAAATCAGTAAAAGAAATAAGCAAACAAAAAAGGTCAGTCACAAATATTCCTCTTCCAAGTAGGAGCTGCAATTAATTCTAAGTACATGTCCAAAAGAAATGTATTGTCTCATTTATCAGTGCAAGACCAGTGCAAATAAATGGCTTCGGAGAAGCTGATGTTCACAGATAGCCAGTAATTCTCAGTTTTAATCCATCACAATCAATGACAAAAAAAAAAAAGTATCAGAATAGTCAGCTCTCCCTTTTTTTCTAATTATTTTTCATTAAATTGATTAAGCAGCTTAAAGAAAATACTGTGTTTGGTCATATTAGAAAACCCAAAGCATATCTAAGGATGTTCCTTGCATAAGATTCTATGGCTAATTACAGTTGATCTGTAAATTGAAAAGTATTTATGCCTTTTGAAATTGTGTCTGTTTTGCCCTCAGAAAGAGACTGTAAGACAAATATTCAATATGCTCTTCAGTCAGGAATTTCAAGCTAATTTTGAAAGCTTGGTCCTGTGGATACTTGTTCTGAAGGACTGTGGGTGTCAGGAGAGTGCCTGTATGAAACTCCTGCTTGATAATGCTCCCATGTTGCTTCAGCTACTGCTTTTTAATTTTAATTTTTTTTAACCCTGCTGATGAGGGTAGCTTGTTGCAGAGGCACCTAGCCTGAGCTGGGACTTTGCACATTTCATACCATTAGCCTTTAGAGAGAGTAAAGAAGAAAATCCCTTTGTTGGTTTCATGCTGCAGTAATGCAACTATATCATAATTTTTAAATCTGTGTTACTTTCAGTAACATTAATCAAATATATTCCAGTAACATTAGCCAAAAGAGCACTAGCTGTTGTTTGGGTTTTTGTTTTGTTTTGGGGTTTTTAAGTATTTGTTTGGTTGGGGCTTTTTTAGAGGCGCAAAGCTTATGTGCAAAGAAGCTGTACATTTTTGTATCTAACTTTGCATGGAAGATGTCTCCCAAAATATAGGGGAATGGACCAAGGGTTAAAACAATGGATGAAAACTTTCGAGAAAAATGAGTGCCCACAAGTTAGTATAATTCAAATGTAAAACGTATTTCTTCTCAATAGAAATAGATTTCTGCTACATCCCAAAGAAAATAATACAGTATTTTCTAAAACAAACAGTAAGCTAACCACCTCTATGGCAAAGTTACTCTTTCTTGATTAGACATACATGTCAGCATAAATTACATTTTAATTGCAAGAGCAAAGATTTTGCTGAAACAATGCAATGATTTTTTTGTACACTGTATTCAAATAATTTTTCAACCATGAAATAAAGGAAATGTGAAACTCTAAAGTTCACCTGTTAGCTCCACATCACATATTAAAATTCTAGGTCTGTGTTCCCACACTGACTTGAGGCAGGAGAGCGATGAAAAGTCAGGCACATGCACTCCCCATGGAGTGTTGTACACACATGACAACTTTCAAGTGAACAGGCTAAAAGTAGTTCATGGTTGCTACACTTACACTTCTTCTTTTTTCCTGTAAACACCTATTTGAACACTAAATTTACTCAAAGAAAGCAACACCTCAATCTTATGAGGATATCATCCCTAATTTCCTCATTCTTCATTCACAGAATCACTGAATAACCTATGCTGGAAGGGACCCACAAGGATCATCGAGGCCAGCTCCTGGCCCTGCAGAGCACCACGGCCAAGAATCACAGCACGCGTCTTGAGAGTGTCACCTTGAACTTCTTGGACTCTGCCAGGCTTAGTGCTGTGACTTCCCTGGAAAGCCTGTTCCAGTGCCTAACAAACCTCTGGATGAACAGCCTTTCTCCTAATATCTAATCAATCTATGAAATTCTATTTTATTTTGCTAGGTTTTAGTTCTTTAGGTAGGAATGGACAGTGCAGGGCAGTAGTTTTGTTTGAGTTTTGGCACTTTCAGGACTGCGAGGCTTTCTTGCAGCTCTTGCATGTCTCTCATTGGGTCTGGATTACAGAATCACAGCATAAGGTGAGTTGGAATGGATCCACAAGGATCACCGAATTCAAGTCCTGGTCCTGCAGAGCACCACTGCCAAGAATCACAGCACATGCCCAAGTGTCACCTTGAACTTCGTGGACTCTGTCAGGCTTGGTGCTGTGACCACTCCCCTGGTGAGGCTCTGCCAGTGCCCAACCATCCTCTGGGAGAAGAACGTTTTTCCAACATCCAGCATAAACTGCCGCTGGCACAACTTCAGGCCATTCCCTCGAGTCCTGCCACTGGTGACCAGCGAGAAGAAATTACCTTGCTTTGGCCTGTCCGAGGAATCCGCACGCCAGGCAGTCCCCAAACCACTGGGGATCCTGACAGCCAGCATCCTGGCAACACCGGCGGCTCCCACCGATTGACTTGACAGGAGAGCGGCTCTCCACGCTTGCCTTTACCGCGGCGGGCGATGCCGCTTGCTCCGTCTGGGAGCGGGGGATCCCGGCGGGCCGGGCGCAGGGGCCGGGCGCAGGGGCCGGGCGCAGGGGCCGGGCGCAGCCCGCAGTGAGCAGCGCCACCTGCTGGCGGCGGCGGGGCCGGCAGCGCCGCTCCCAGCGCCGGGCTCGGCGGAGCCGGGATTCCCGCCGCGACAGGGGCAGCTCCGGGAAGGGACACCCAGCGGGAAGCTCCGCAAGCCTCTGGTTCTGCCCACCAGCTCTACCGATATCCTTCCAAGACGCTCGAGATAATGTATTTCTTGTTCCTGGCAAGAAAGTTGAGTCAGTTCAGCCAGTTCCTCGAGCAAATCTGATACGGACGGTCGACTTGAACTGCAGCGGACAAACACTAAAGATGGAAAGGGTGGACAGGGCTTTCTGCATGTGGGAAACTGGATGCCAGAAGTTTGATAATACTGGAATTTTTCCTAGATTATTCTTAGATCAAGGCCAAGTCATTTGACTGACTCTTCATCATCAGTATAAAGCTATTTTGTTGACATAGATTTTGGCTGTAAACGAATGCTCACAAATTACACGTACCTTTCAATGAATTTCCAGCTAATGCTTAAAACAACTCTGTTTCTGCTTCAGCTTCTTATCTGCAGAGCACCCAGCCTTGCAAGACATGATGTGGTCTCTAATGCTGATGGTGAACACAGGCATCAAAAGGACTTAAACCTCCCACAAAAGGGCCAACTCTTCTTGTTAGAAAGAAGTACAAGATTTGTGGGCACAACTGCTGTCATTCCCACATATTTTTGTCCTCAGTTTCTGTATCTTCTACTGCATCTCTGCTGCAACATCAGTGAGATTTTCTCGTGCAGAGTCTAGACAGATACTACATATTTGAAATAGCATGAGGAATTTGGAATGAGGTTTGTTTACCAGCCTGCAGCTCTATGTCCTTGTCTGAACCAAACTGCTCACGCTTCTGAGCATCAGGCATTGCTGCTTATCAGAAACTTCTTTCTCCAGACAAGGCACATTGCTCCCAATTTAAAAGGGTTATCAAACACATTTGAAATGGAACAAAATTGCAAAAGGCTAGCAGAAGAAATACAACAATTATTCAAGCTCTCAAGTTCACTTCTTCCTTCCTTCACTCCTCATTTCCTTCCTTCAAAAGGAAAGTTAGAGAGGAATACATTGATGTTCTTGCATGTCAATTTGAGCAGAAGAGGATAAAGGCTATTGAAACCAAATAAAATACAAAATTCAGTAGCTGAATCTGTAAAATTCAAGTTAGAAATCTGACGTGTATTTTTTCTGAGTGAAGGTAAACCATTCAGCCAGTCAATACACAACCAACACTGACTGTCACTCAAAGCCTTCAATTCAACTTTGGATATCCCTCAAAAATACATATTCTATGGTCCCACACAGATCCTGAAGTACCATAGAAAATATAGATTAATTATCTGTGGCCTAAATTGTGCAAAGAACCTGACTAGATGATTTTAACATTTTTTATCTCACAGAATTTCAAAATACTGTGTATTTTAATACTGAGCATGTGAGCAATTCCTTTTCTACTTACTAATTTCATTGACTTCAACAGGACAACTGCATGGCTTAAATTTGAGCATGGAATTATGTGTTATACTGACACAGGACCACAATTAGAGTCATTACAGATGTCTTTCTCAAAGTAAAGTTGATCATATAGCAGCTAAGAAGCCTATGACTTTCTCAAGAAGAATAGGGAACATTGCCCAGTTCTCAATGACTCTCAGGAAGCTCTCTTTAGAGATCTGGGTCTGCCTAACAGCTGAAAGTAAACCACTCTGTACAGAATTTGTTATAATCAGACATTTTAAATACTTTAAAAATAAAAGAAACTTGGAAAGTTAAATGATGTTTCCATTCATCTGACTTCATTCCAAGCCTGTAATGCCTATTACACATCAGCTGGATTATATTTGATACTCATTTCAACTAGTTAGCAATGTTTAGAGGTCAATATAATTTTTGACCTGATGTATTAAAAAGGGGAGATTTATAAACAGTATTGACTAGCTCATACTTAAGACATCACATCAAAACTATGCCATGCTTTTTCTCAAATTCTTTCTCGCTTTCTTCAAGTCTTTTAAAGAGTACGTCATTTTATGCTACATAAGTCTCTCATTAAGGGCCTTAGAGCTCTTTAAAGGTTTTCTGTCTTATCTACAAATTTCACCCACAAGTAGGAACTAATCTGCCCCAGGCTGGAGTCCAAGTGCCATGTTTTACACCCCACATCTTGCAGGGGAGTCCCACAGTTGCCGCAGCCACTTTCTGTGTATGATACCAAAATTCAAATTGTCTGCCCTTTCAGGGCACCTGTTACTGCAAAATAACTAAATAGAAAAACTTTTTTAAAAAGTCCAAGCACATACTTAGAAGTCACTTCATCAGGAAAACACAGTTTTCAAACCTGTGTTTCTGTTATATTAAATAGTTCTCTATGCACCTTACAGCACCTTTAAGGAGGCACAAAAATAGCAGCAATAGCAGGGGGTATGTCATGTGCATGTTTTTAAATACATAAAAGCCCCATGCCAAAAATGTTAGGAAGGTTGAGGAGGAAGGTCTTCTAGTCCTCCTTGTAAGAGAAGTGTGAAGAATAGATTCCAGTCACTTTGCAGAAAGATCCTGCCTAATACTGCAGTATCTGAAGTGGATTTCACATTGAAAGAAAGAATTCAAATCCTTTGCCTAACATATATACATTCATGTACGTATATAAAGACATGTGCATGTGTAACACACACACACGTGTGGGTTTTTTTTGCATTCACAGGGCATTCTGCATGGATTTTCTGCTCTCCTTGCCTGAAAGCTGACCAGACAGCTGGAAACATCAACACACTGACCTCAGCAAACTTTGCACAAGTCTCTCAAAAAGCACTATGGGACAATCTGAATTCCAGAATTACATTGCTTTGAGTGGTTTCCAAGAAGGCAAACAAGAAATGGGTTTTTTTCCTTCCTTGATCACAGAGAATTCTGAACCTTTTGGGAAAGCCTTTGAACTTCCATTAAATGTGATCTGTTTAATGTTTGGATCTGTCGAAGGAGAGGCAGTCAGATAAACTGGGCCAATGTTGAAATGGACTTGCTTCCAACACCTCTACAGTGTAATCACATCTCCCTGAGCACCTCTGTAGATAATTATTAGATTAGACATTCAAAGAGGTGATTGACAAACAGAAATCAGGCAAATAAAATAATCTACCCTTTTTTCTAGGCATCCAAAGGTATTCAGACCTACAACAAAGGAGCTTTATGTGCTCCACTGCCTACCGTAAGTTAAAACTCTTCATGGCTGATGTCTTTGGAGCTGGAAACTGTTGGCAAAACATTTCTTGTCTGTGTCTCAGTCTAGGAAAATGAGAATTTTTTTTTTCTGTATTAAAGTACTCTTAAATGCTAAAGCAGCGTAACCTGCCATCTCCATTTGGTAACAATAGAGCAGACATCAATTTTCAATCTTATCAGGAGTCACCAGTCCCTAAGTATTAGTGGCGCCTACTGAATTTTATCCAGGGACCTAACAGAAAACATCTGTTCTTCTACTTCACAGCAAATCAATAGATTAAATCAACGTTCTCTTTTCTCCTTTATTCTGTTCATTAAAGACATAGGTTTTCTTTTATTTTTCTTCTATTTCTTTTAATAACTCACTTCTCCTTGCAAGTCAAATCCTAGTATATTATAGAGATTTCTATGTCTCTTTCTGGGCTTACTTGGGGAGACATGTATCTGTGCTCAAGCAAAAGGCAAGCAGAAGAAATTATTTTTGAGGGACCTATTTACAAAGGGCTTGGTAGAATTATACTTAGTATTTGGACCAAAGCCCAGCAACACTTAAAAAAGGAATGCCAAATATTGTTTACTGCCTTTTCTGCCTTCTTCCAAGTCTAATTCATGTTACAAAATGTGATGCTGCAACCAAAAAATCCACCTCTAACCTCATACATTTCAGGTGCTAAAGCATCACTGCTGTCAAGTAAGACGTGCTTTGTGGAGTCACCCACATTATAACACTTAGTTCAGTTTTGAACCTACGAATTATTTCTGTTTGCACACATCATGCCATCAGTTTGTATCATCCCACCACTAGTGTACATTAGGCTTGCACCAGAACATTCTAAACGATACAGCCCAATGTCCAGTGTGCTTATAAATGAAAAGCACTCTTCACTTAAGTAGTAGGCAAAATTAAGCACTTCTGGACTAAGAGAGAGTAAAACATTAAGGCAGAACTGATCAAAAAACAGGGCTGATAAATGTCATTCTTCTGTAAACAGGAGTATTAATATTAAAAATTTTTACCAAGATAGCAGAACTGAGATCTTTTTTTCCACTTGCACAAATGTTAAAAATGTCTAAGTACAGCCAAAGTACTAAACGTTTTTTCCTGAATAAACATCTCCAGGTAAGAATCTTTAGCATTAAAGTGGAGGCAAATCCCTTATGTGCAGAGTTTTCTCCTTTTCTTTTACCTGTGGAGATCTCACATTGTTTATGCAGTCTAATATAAAGCAAAAATATGATTAAGTGTAAGTGAACATACCTACTTTTGCTCCAATAGGCAAATGTAAATAAAACACTGGAAGGCCATGTTTGACTTGAGCTGAAATGATGTTATATTCGTGATACACATTACAAAGGTGTTATGAGAAGTGTGTGAGAGTTTTATTTCTTTGTGTATGAGAAGCTGATAAACAGAGCTGGTGCACAATAAAGCAATATATACAAGTATATGAAATGCTTTAAATCATCCAGCAAGGATAAATCCCTGCCTGATCTAGATAACAAGGGTTCCACTGGAAAACTCTGTAGCACATTGTGCATGTAGTACAACCTGGCAGCAGCTCCTGCACAAAACCAGAAACATGGAAGTGAGGCAGAATTGTGTCCAGGGCCTTACAAAAATTGGAATCAAGCTTTTTGCCCCACATCATGACTGAATTAAGCCACAGTAAATCAAAACTCCTTTTCTGGGTCTGTAACAAACACACAATGTAGCAACCTCAGAACCACCTCCTTCAGGATTTTTCTGTCAATTTAGTGCAGCACCATGAGCACCTTGTCACTGGGACTATTGGCTGTCAGTGAGCTACAGCTTGAGGGAACTCTTCCCCACAGTTTGAGGTGAGGATTAGGAGAATTTTCTCTGGGGAAAAGAAAATTATTACTGGAAATTCATTTAATATGGTGTCAAGGCAAAAAGAGATGGAAATAAAGAAACACCTCTTAGGATAAGAGAAGAAGAAGAAAGAAGCAGTGAGAGGAAAAGAATTAGAGAAATGGCAGCCCACAGCCAAGCAAAACTTAGTCTAGAATGGTGCAATGGCTGAGCACACCAGACTTGGGAAACCTTGTCAGTCAGGAAGGGAATTGATTTGACTGTCATCTGATAAATGACAGAACAGAGAAGTCGCTCAAAAAGTGGGATATTGTCACTTTCTATCTCAGTTCCTATGAGGAAAGCAGTTGAGGGTTTTTTGAGATTTCTGTTTGTTACCTATTAAAAACTACAGCTCACTTGCTACTGAATAAAAATCATAAGAGATGTGGGGACCGAAAAACAACTGACACGAAACTCCATATAATAATTAAACCTCAGACCTACCCAAATGCTGACATCAAGCGTGTAAAAGTCATTGATAGTTCTCTGTCTCATGGGAAACAGAGATTGATGAAACACAGCTGTGTTCACAGCAATTGATGGCATACATCATCATTTCCACAGCATTCACATTAAATTACTTAGCAGCTATAGTGCCAGTATAGATTATGGGATAACCCAGTTCTTTCTTTTAATCTCAGGCATCTGGGATTTCAGGGTCAGAGGAACCTTTCTTCCTTCCCCCCCTTTTTTTTTTTTTTTAAGTCAAGATAGATAAAGTAGTAATACCAAAGGCATGAGAATACCAAGTCTCCTCTAAGCAATATGCATTCACATTGCATTCAAAAATAACTTTTAGAGTAATCCTAAATTTTAATATATATTAATATCCAACCGCAGGAGCACAGGAAAAGGGAGAGAAGCTTAGACTAACAAGAAGTTCAAAAAACATCCTGTAAAAGTATTGGCAATGCAGCATCCTTCTATATGAACCACAGCTGTGCAACTTGCCTATTTTCATTGCATTAGCAAAGCCAGGAGCCTCATACCCTCAAATAACTGGCTGAAGTGACAGAAGGTCCAAATGATCCCTTCTAACCAGAACTAGATGGTACTTAAATGCAAGACCATTCTGGGCCATATGAAGTTGATCCTGGAATCACAACTGAGATGCTTAAACACAGGAACTCTAAGCTCAAAGAGATTTGGCTGAAATCCAGCTGATGTGATTAAAACTGGGCAAGTGTTGTGCTTGCCAGTTCAAGGATTCAAAGGTAACCTCTGTAGCTAAAGAATCTTTACTTTGAAATCAGATGCCACAACTAATAAGCACTATGATTCTATGTTAAAAAAAAAAAAAAAAGTGCTACTGAATGTACATTT
>VZUA01070846.1:0-14035 GCA_013401035.1 Horornis vulcanius
TTTTAGAGTAACAGCCATTTTATCTACAAACCTATTACCTTATCAATAAGCAAAGCCTTAAGGTACAAATTTTGGAAAACGTTCTTAAATATCACAGAAATAATTAACAGCAAGTTACCTTGCGATCTTCTTTAAAGACTTCAGCAGCAGTTGTGAAATGTGGAATGGCATTTTTACAGTGAGGACACCCTGTTTGACACAGGAAGAAAAAGACATCATGAAGTTTAGTTGTAGGAAAGATACTGGGACAAACTCAAGACAAAAGCTGAATCAGTGGAAAAATTGCATTAAGAATTACTCTAGACATGAGCTCTCCAGTTATAGAATGAGCAGGACAAAGCATGTGTAGACCACATGTCAGCTACATGAAAGTAAGCACATGTTTAAAATCCCCATGACTTCAAGGAGTTTAGGTGTATTTTTACAGTTACATGACATCCCATAATAGGTGCCATGGTGCAGGGGGCTTTTCTCCATCACCAGTCCTCTAAGGGCATTCCAAGAGCACCAGCCACAGACAGATCACTGCCCTGCTCTGTACCTCCTGGTACTGCCAGGCAGGTTATTGCTGCTGTTGCCACAGATACCAGCTACATTTGGGCATGGGAATAAAGACAGCACAGCTGGGAACAGAAGGAGGCTGGAAGATGGAAAGGAAATTGCTGGGAGCATTTATAATATTTGGAAATGGCCTGTGTTAAAGCCAAGCCATTGGGAACATAAGGGAGGGGAAGGGAAGCAAGTGCAATAGGCCAGACATCTTTCATGGATGGAGAGCAGATGTCCAGTCCTGGGTTAGGATGACTGCTGCTGGCCTTCCTGTTCACCACATCGGGGCAACCCCTGAAGGGTTTTACAGACACAGCACCCAGGAACTCCAGACCTTTGTCCAGGGTGATTTTGGGCTAGTGGGCTGCTATTTCTTTGTACCACAGCAGCATTGAACAAAAGGCCAGCTGATCCCTTTCTTAAGTACACACTGATTTTACTCAAACATTTCAGAAAAAGTCACAGAAGGGAAAAAAGAACTGTTCTCTTAATTCAAGGTTCAGATGTGAGTGCTCTTAATTCAGAAGCAATGCCTACAAATATGAATAATCTTAACTACTCTCAGATCATCATTACTATACTAAGTCAGGCTTTGAAAAGGAAAGTACCTGCATATGTGTAATAAATTACTTTTTTTGCAAACCCAGCACAGAGGCTGATCCCAAACAAAGACTCAGGACACTATTTTTTGCTTAGATGCACATTAAAAAAGGAATGGACACACTTCAGTCAAGCCTGTGTAGTGCTGGCAAAGGACATCTTGGTATTATTCCTGGATAGGAACAGAAAAATCACAAATGAGTTGCTCACAAGCACCAGTTACAGCTTCTGCTACTGTTGTTTACCAGTATTTTACATGATGAACAAGTGTCTGTGTTACTTTAAAATCAGGAGTGAACAAATGCCTTCTTAGGAGACTTGCAGCCACCCTCCTAAGCTACTCTCACTTTCAGCTGACAAGAAAAATAGTATCTGTGCATAAACACTTTCCACAAAGGAAAGGCTGAATACCCCTTCCAGCTTCACCAAAATGTAATTTCACTGCTTACATGCACTGCTTTGAATTTTAGAGCATTTCTTTCTTCAGAATAGGCTTCTGAAAGCACTGCAGTGACACACTTGTGTAAATATACTGAAAGTCTATGCAGTAGCTAAGAATACCAAAAAGTCAAGGGGATGTTTCCTGGGAAACTGAGGCACTTGTGTAAATCCATCTCACTGGTTTCAAACTCTTTATGCAGCACAATGGCAGCTGTGTCTCAGTGGGAGATAGAGCAGTGTTCTACAGCTTGCAAACTACTAACCTTGTTGAGCCATTCAGCATGTACCTGGATGAAAATGGTCAAGAAAGAAAAGGAGGAGGAGGAGGAAAAAAAACAAAGAGGAGGAGGAGGAGGCTAGGGTTTCAAGCTGCTCCCATGTCCATCAGCCCACTTTGGTGACCCATTTTCTCTCTTACCACTTGTCTGGTCTGTCTGCCTGATACTGAAGAGCCTGCAGGTCAAGCCCTGCCTCTTAACAAATCTTGGATAATTTCCTGTACTGTAGGGGGAATGCCTTGGTTGACTTGTTAACACTGCTCTACACAAATAAATCAGAACTAGTGACAACATCTAAAAAGAATTTCAGAAACAAAAAATGGATAAAAATCAGGCACCACTAAAACAGGAACACTTGTTCTTAACTACATGTTGCAGTTTTTCTGGAAAGCACTTCCAACTGTTACACTAAAACATAAATGCTCCTAAAAACTTAAACCTTTCAGGTTCTCTTTTTTGCTTACGATCTTGAGCTTGAAATTTAGATTCCAACAAAGAACATCTTTTAAACCCTCAATATCAAAAAGATATTTCAGGGCAGTAAGGCCTCTCTCAAAGCCCCTAGTGAAGTTGTAGCAGGTAAGAGCTCTTCATAAGCCACATTCCGCAAGAAAATAAGAATACAAATAATAAGCATATTCTTCCACACAAAAATACCAAATCTAATACCAAATCATGAGAAATTACCTTCATTTACCCATCTGAAGCTCCATCCCTTCCTCCCTTCACTTCTCTCTTGGCCCAACCTCCTTTCTTTACTGCACTGTGCTCACAAAACTAAAACACAACCATATGGCTTTTGGCAGAGCTGCCTCCAAGTCCAGTAGGCATTTTGTTAGCCTTGGACATCCATCCACGGAACAGATGTGAATGCTACACTGAATTCCCAAGGAGTTTCAAGGAGTCACTGAAAAAGGGGGAAGGAGCACATCATATGGAACAGCAGAACTTCATCTGTTACAACTTAGAAGGATTGCCAAATGCAGCAAACACTTGGAAGTCACCCAACCCAGTCATTCTATTTAAAGCACACATGCCAAAAAAAATAAAAGCAGAGGTTGATGTCTTCATTTTGACAGACGGAAAACTTGTTCTCCCCATTCCCTCTTCACACCCACTATCACACGTTTATTTTAAGTGTTAACACTATCTTCTAGATTCGAAAGTGCAAGGAAAGGAAATGTACTGAGCACAGTACATGAGGATAGGAAGTGTGCAGCTTCCTTACAAAGGATTTTTCAGATGGGCTGCAATGGAAAGAGATTAAACCGGTGGCATATGAAGGTGTGGGTAAGGTGTCAAGAACCAAAAGGTCCTGCCCTTTCTCAGTCACTATAGACTAAACAAGTGGGAAAATTCATTTCAGTTGAATAATTTGGATCCTATGGTAAGCACACAGACTTTCTGCAAGGACAAGAAGTGAAGTTTTAATTGAGCAGCATTGAAAGCAGCACTTCTGGGAGCAGAGCCTTCTAACACAGATGCAGGGCTTTGCTTTAACAATTTTCTTTTTTCATTTTTACAGCAGTGTCAAATTTGATCTCAACAGGGTTAAGAGCAGATGTGAACTGAACAGTAATTTCCTGTGCCTGACTCAAGAAATGTGAAAGAAACATCCAGCCTTTCCACAGGATCCCAGTATTGGCACTCAAAACCTCTATCATTCCTGCACATCTCAAGATAACTCCATTTCCTAATGCTGAAACACAGTTGCATCAGCTGGTAGGAAAACAAGAGAACTTGCTATCTTGGGCATGTGCAGCAGCATGTGCTGGGGCCATTCCCTGCTCACAATCAGCAAACAACACAGCTTTAATAAAGCTCTGGCCAGGCACTCAGCCCTGTGCTCAGAATTTGGCTCTCTGGAGGACCCCCACCCTGCCCCATACAGTCCATTGTGGCATCTGCTCCCCCTGACCTGCCGGGGCACAAGGGCTGCCTGCTTAAATCACAGGTCCCTGGATCCATGTGAAAACACCTGCAACTGAGGAGTTCTGAAGTTCTCTTTGTCTTTGCGCTGCACATTAAAGAAATACACAAACACAGTATTTTCTACAAGGCTTTTCTCCACCATTCATATTGTAAAGTTGGTAGATGTGGTACAGCCGCAGCAGGCATCATCACATTCCCCACCTTGAAAACCAAGTAGTTCTCGACTGAGCCAGTACATGAGAAATATGGTTTCTGTGGGAAAAATTCAAGAGGAATGGCTTATGAACAGCAGACGAGGGAAATCAAGCAAGCAGGCAAGCAGGCTTCACTCAGAGCCATTATCACTGAGGGGAGAGGGAGTCAGATTAAATCTCCTCTAATTAGAGAGGCATTTAAAGGAAAGCTAGTGGGTCTTTAGGGAGATGAAGTGATGGAAAATATATAACCCAGCTTATTTTCCATGGACTGGATTTACTGATAGCAGGAACAAGCTCAAGGTACAGCACCTTCTCAAGGTATGTTTGAGCAAAGACCCAAGGAGCCAGCATTGGTTTGGGCACAGAAAGGGGCTGGAACTTCATTCTCGTGGAAACACTGCTCTGAAGACTGTGAAGAAGTAAAGAACTGCAGGGTTGAGCTGGACGTGATTTCCAAAATGATGCCACAACACATTTGTTACATGATGTAAAACAAAGATAGCATATGGAGAAATAGAAGTACTTAACTAAGTGCTCACATCACCTTGTGAACTGATTTTTGCTTTTTAAATAAAAAGCAGACTTAGGAAAAAGTAATATAAACACATGTTTCAGGTAAGGTAAGAATGACAAAATTGATATGATGTGGTAGCAATTTGATGAATTTTCAGACATAATAATACGCTGTGAAAACATTTTCCATAGTTGCAAGATCCCATGGAAGGCATAAGGGATGCGAAGAAGATTTCAAAGCAGTGGAACAACCAACTGAATAACCTACATGTCTTTATTACATTAAAATGGAGGATTTTCATTGAACAGGGCTTCTTTTTTTTTAACCAATGAATTGTTTAGAGGTGATAGTGAGTCAAAAGTCAAACTTAAAGAGATTCTTCAACCTACAGTGTACAAAGGTAGTAGGACCAGATGGCAATTCTAAAGATGTCTTGAGAGTAGTGCATGAAACAGATGCACCCTGTTGTACAACAAGTCACCTCATTACATTTAAAATAAAATTGTGGCAAATTTTCAGAACTGCCTAAAGGAATCAAGTCCTCTTTCCAAAAACTCAGGTTTCCATTTGCTTAAATACGAAAAAACATCCTTTAAGTTAAGTTACTTCATGCTTTGTTTAATTTGAAACTACAAAGCCAAGTGATATAATATAACCTCTCTACAGCTGAATAATACAAGGTTAATTCAGTTTCCTTAGAAGAGTGGAAGCTGTATTAGCATGGCACATAGAAGAAAGGTGAAGCTGTTTTTTAATGAATATAAATCAAAAGCTAACAATTTGTACAAAATAGATAAAGGAAGCAAATGGACATCAAAGCAGTATCTACAGTCAGCAGAGGTAATAATGATGTTTTAAGTATATAAGGGACTTTAAACGTATTAGAAGCAAAAGAAATCCAAATAATGCTAGCAATATAGCTTTGAAAGAAAATGATGGAGTTGTCAAAAAAAAACCTTCACTGAATATATAAATTAAAATAGTAAGCAGATGTGGAGAGGGCCTCTATGCCTGGCACCTCTGAAATGCTTTTTGCAGTTCTGGGCCCACAAATCAATGACGAGTTCAAACTGGAGGGGGTTCAGAAGACCCGTAAGAAAAACAACAGAACTGAAAGACGTGTTTCATGGCAAAGGGAGACAGGAAGCTCAGTGTGTCAACAGCTTCAATCCAAAGATTAAGAAGTGATAAAAATCGAGAAAAGTCAGTCTCTAAATTTCATTATAACGAGCTATTCAAGCTGGCTGCCAAAGGCCGAGTAAGTTCCAGAGCTGGCTGCGTGCTGAAGCCAGTCAAATTTAGATGGAAATTCACATTCCCCATCACTAGTGATCTTTAGTCTGAAAGGAAATGGTTTTCTAAAAGAGATGCTTTCAGAGAGTGCCTCTGTACCTGATCAGAAGACAGCTGTCCTTGACTTGCATGGCTGAGCTGAGACTGCTACAGCAGTGACATGGTCTGGCTGTCCCCGTGTCACCATCTCCGAGCGGCCGGAGCTGCAGGAGGCCAGCGCTGCCCGCGGGTCAGGCAAGGACGACAGCTCCTGCCAACCCTAACCTGAGCATCCCAACCACAACACTACAGCAGCACAGATCGGGCATCTGACTTCAGAAAGCACTACCTTATACCTTCTGCCCATCATTAATGCATAATGATTTATAACCCTACTGTGTTGTTGCTGTGCCTGCTTTTAGCATCTTGTATGCAGTAAAATCTTGATAAATAAAGTAACAAAGCGGTGTGCATATATTTTACATGAGATTTTTTTCCAAGGAGATAGTTTAAACACGCACACATTTGAATGTAGACTGCTTTCATATTAAACACATTAACTTAAACTGTCAGTACTTTCATAATGAAATCCTGGCCAGCTCCTTAGAGGGGATCTGAAAGCCCAGTGATTTGTGAGACTGTGGCATTTGTGTCTGTGCTCTACCCTCAGCATGAGAAAGGGCTCTGCTCCCCCCTCAGCCCCCGGCTTCCTTTAGTACCTCGCAACGGGTGATCTCAAACGCTTTAACTAATATCAATTAATTACACTTCAAATTGCCCCTAAGAGAGACAGACGTGATTATCCCCCTCTGTCATTACATCCAAGGTTAAATAGAGTCAGGAAGAGGTTAAGTGACTCACAGGGTTCACAATCCTGCCTGACAGGGAGCGGGGCTGCAAGGTGCTGACTCCATTTGTTCAGCTGTGAAACCATCAGGGCCTCAGAGGGCTCAGCACGTGGCAGGATGGAGCCCTCAGCGTGCAAAGTGCAGAGCAGAGAATGACTTTCCAATTCCCCATCTCTGCTTGAAATCATCACCGTTTAAATAACAGGGGTAGATAGTGCCCTCCGTTATTGGTTTTTAAATGACTGCAATTCTAAGCAAGTGCACACAGCAACTCTGCACAGCTATCAAGGCCAGCCCGGGAGCTTCTACACCGCGGAGTCAAGCAAAGCCTGTTTCCACTTCAAGAGTTCCAAGCGATTAACTAGAATTAAAACAAGAATATTACTTGGTCAATCAAGGAAAGACAGGCCACAGACAGTAACTGCACAGATAAGAGCTGGGAAAGGGTACACTGCTTAAACCAATGCAATTCGTGTGGCTACAGGAGCTACTGAATCCACAGGCAGATTTGAGAATGGCATTTGGAGATGTAATTGAAAGGTTAATTCACTTTGTTTTACTAATAGAGAACTGGAGGGCCTTTTTATTGCATATCTGGACCCAAAGCTCATTTAATGACACCATAGTATAATCATATCTCTAAGACACAAGATATTAGTAATTGAAAGAGGTTTTTGTGTCCTTTGATTTGAAAAATGTTATGAGGTTTTCAGTTAAGCATTGGGTCAACCAAGGCTCGTGTGACTACTCTTAAAAACAGGCAAACTACTCCAAATTTCACAGCCTGCTGGTGGATTTTGTTGAGTTTTTTCCCAAGCTATCTGAACTCTTATTTTGTAACACCGTGGAGGTATAAAAATGAGACAACACATACAAAACCCAAATTATTGGGAAATCAGAGCCATGAGACATGAACAATTGCAACAGCAGCAACAAAGTCATCAGAACAGGTAAGATTGCAAAGTGAGGAGAGTAAAAAGACCTGGCACCAAGTTCCTGGACTGTTTCATCCACTACAAGCAAAAAAAAAAGCAAGGATATGACTGACTGCAGTGAATTACAAATGACATACCAGCACTCAGCATTTGGCAACAAGCAATCCTTTGAGATGTAAAGCTGTACAGCAAGCCACCTCTGGACAGAAAGGGTGTAAAGCTCAGCAGTTAAAGGTCAGAACAAACCTGAGCACCAGTTCCAGCAGACCTGCATTTCCACTGTGTCACAGGCCTGTGCAACTCCAACAAAGCAGACAGCATCAGCCCTGGCTAACTGCAAACACAGTTATAGAGCAAATAAAATAATTTTGCCATCTGACATGCCAGTGGATACCACTAATAGAAGACACACTGCGGAGTTAGCAACAGCCAGCAGAGCACTGAAATTTCAGGTGCACTGATGCTTAAAAGCAGCTCCTGTCAAGATAATGTTACACATCACCAAAAAAAAGCATTTGTCTTATTGGAAATGGGCTTTGTGACAGTGCATAAGGATGGGTGGCATATTCATAATCTCTTAATGTACCCACAGTGGCACTGCACCAACATAGCTGTGTGTCTGTGAGGAGAGAATTCCACAGGGCAAGAGCACAGGCTTCCCTCCTCTTTGCTTCTCACAAACTGGAGCTGTTTATATACAGGCAATATTCTGCACACCAAACCAAGCAGCTGTAACATTTTAGGGTTACAAAGCAAGAGTTTGGATCACCCCAACAACTTTTAGTTTAATGTCATTGCTCCACCACAGCTGCTGTGAGCACTGTGTGATGGTAACACAGTCGGGGAAGCGCCTCAACTTCTGAGTTGAGAGCAATTCAAACTGTTCTCTCGGCGCTAATTATTCTCCTCAGCACAACTATTCTCCTTCTCCTGAGGCTAAGAGCAGTTCTGCCAGCCTGATTGCAGAGACCACTCTATAAATTCATCCTTTATCAAACTCAGCCTGTTAAGGGGCTCTGTGGCATCAGCACTATTTACACCGACAGGAACACACCTTGGTAACGCGCCCGTAACAAGAGCACCACTGATGCAGGAGAGAAAGCAGTTAGTGGCACAGCTAACATATCAAAATTCTGCAGTGCCAGCCCACACAGGATTTAAAGCCTCATTATCAGAGGGTCCAGACCTCACCTCTGCCTCAGTAAACAACCAGAAAATCCTTCCTGCAAGGTTTTTGCCTTGAAAGGGATTCTTTCTCTTCAGCATGTTTTTAATAATTTTTTGATAGCTTAAGCCTCATATATAAACACACACATTTTGTTCAGGCTCTTTGATACAGCCTCCTAATCAAAACTTAACAAGATGTGCTTGCAAGTGACAGGAAAACCACTTGGAGGGAGCCAATCTGAGGCCATTGTGGGACACTAAATTTACCTGTGGTGCTGCTTTGCTCCGCACATCTGAACTCATAAACTCAATTGTCGAGTATGTTTTCCCCCTCTGTGCACACTTCACACAGAACTATGTCACCCAAGTCTGCTGAGTGACCCAGCAGAGACCCAGACTGCTCATCTCAGGCCCAGCAGCCACAGGCTGAGGCCTCATAGCCAATAGAATTTGCTGTGTTTTCCTCCAGCAGCGCAGCTTAACCCAAACACAGCATTAACTCACTAAAGCTGCCTGTGCAAAGGCTGAGATATGAAGCAACCAGCTTTGTCCAAGCTTGCTCAAAAAAATAAGGATGAAAAGGAAACACTACTGCTTCCTTCAGAGCAGCTTTTTGGTGACAGCTTGGGTCCCAGGGCGGGAGGAGCACACTGCCCTCCTGGCTGGCAGCATTAACAGCTAAAAGCCACGTGCACCCTCTGTGCTCGCAGTGTGACCCATTCTGGCAAGGACTCTCAGCCAAGTGCTTTTTGTCACTGGATATTCCTTGATGCGTAACTTGGAAAAAGAAACCAAGCAGTTTTTGTTGTGAAAACACAGAGAAGGAGCATACCAGGATACAGAATAATTAATATTTTGAACAAACTTTGTGGGTAAAATGAATGAAGGTTTGCTTAGCTCTCAGCATTTTATGTGCTCCTGATGAAACACACAGGGATGGGCATGACTCATTTAGTCAGATCCCTGTCTGATTTCTTACTGCTGAGGAAATCCTACCTGATTTCCCACTTACTTCTTAATGGTGGCCAGGAGGTGACCCATCAGACAGCAATGATGTCAATATTCCTCTCTTTTTTCACATCAGAATAATACCCAGATACTATCTCCCACAAGCACCTCAGATCAACACACAGCCTTTTAATGGCTCCAAAAGCATCCCAAAGTCTTCTGGGACTTTATCAGATGCAACACAGATTAGGCACCTTCATTCACTTCTTCCAGCCCTGAAAGAAAAACCCTACAAAAATGTTTTAAGTGAAGAACCAGGAAGGCTGATGTCTCCAACTGCACATCCTCTTGCAGCAGTACAGCCACTTGCTCCATCCAAAAAGACCTCATTAAAACCATCCTTTCTTCTGGGTGTTCTCTGGGTAAACCCTGTGGGTCAGGCTTCACCAGAAAATAACTTTTTCCAGCTGATGAAATTCATTTCCAGTGAAGTGAAAGAACACAGAACCGGAAATCAGTTCCCAGCAAAGCATTTATTAAAAATACCCATTCTGCGAACCCTGTTGAATCCCACAAATTGAGGCCATGTGGAAAGTCAGTAACACTGGCAACTGCCCCCCTTATGAACCATTAAAAGGGAGCACTTTCCCCCAACTACTTCCCATTGCTGCTGAAAGTCTTTATTTTTTAAAAGTGCTTATTAACTTGTTTTGACACTAAAAGTAGAAACTGAATGAATTGATAAGTGCTGAGTCCTGCCATTAAAAGTGACTGATCTAAATACAGAGTGCTCTCCCCCCATCATTTGGACATGTTAATGACTGGTCTATTATATATAATTCCTTTCTGACATAGTTGATTCATTTGTAGTCTCTTTGGAAGCAGCAATCTCAACCAAAAAACTACATTCTTGTAACTTGAAAGTGGGCATTTTCTGTTTCTGCACAAGAATTAGCAGGGGGTGTTATTAAGCCTTTCTTGTTTAGAGAAAATCAGATACTGGATGAGAAGGCAGAAAAACAACCAAACCACAATCAACAAAACTAAACCCCAAACCAAATAAAAACCCACTGTATCTCAAACTCCAGTATTCCTAGAAATACAGCATTGCTGTGTTGGAAAGAACTTCTGGAGATCATCCAGTCTAACTCCCTTGCTCCAATAAGGGTCAACTACAGCAGGTTGCCCAGCACTGTCTCCAGCTGGGTTTTGAGTATCTCGAAGGATAGAGCCTCTTGGGTCAACTTGTTCAAATATTCAACCACAACCACAGTAAAAAAAAAACCCACCACTTCCTCTAAATGTTTAAGCCAACTTTCCTGTGTTTCAATTTGAGCCTTTTGTGTCTTGTCCTTTCTCTGGGCACTGCAGAGAAGTGTCTCACCTTGCTTCAATCATTTTTTCCCCCCCTTAATTCTCTTTGAGTAATGCAGCAAAAACATCTCCAACCACAAAGACATTATTTACTGGAACTTTTGTTACCCTTTGTGATTCTGACAACTAATCACAACCAACTGCTTCTATTTTGCATGGTTTTCAGTGTTACAGTCGTAGGAGGTTAAAATTTAATGCATTGTCAAATCTCAATTATCTGGAATAACAGAGTGAAGAGAGCACATAAAAGTAAAAATGCAGATAAAACACATCCAGATAAGCTATGAACAGGGAGGACATAAGAGAAAGAAGAAAGAAAAGTCAGGGCACTGATCCCAGAAAAGGCACTGATGCAAATGGGTCGGCCCAGGACACCTTGCTTTAGTGCTGCAAGTGTTGAATCAAGCTCTGGGTGTAGGGCACAGATCTGCAGCCACTGCCCTCCCAATGCTGGCTGGTTCAGCACTGCAGTCTACCTGCTCTTGTCCATTTGGTTCACTTCCCAGTACAATCTGTAGCCCCCAAATCCTCATCATCCATGTACCAGGCTCCACGTGCCCACCAAACCATACTGGACTAGTTGTCTCCTCTCCCCATTTCTGGACAAAGCCAAGCAGTTATAAAACTAAAGTAAACTGAAAACCTGAAGTAGCTTGGAATCCAGTACTCCAAGGACTCGATGATGCAAAAAAATATGGACACTTCTCAAATGCTGGTCCATTAATCCTACTGCTTTCAAATACTCCTCCAACCCCTCACAGCAGACCACACACACACCTGAGGCTTTATGCTTCCCTTCTGCAGATGTTACCATTGTCTTCCCCTTATTTTAGGCATTTTTGAACTTAAAGGTACATGAGTCGGATGACAACTACATCTTCACAAGAGCTGCACAAATGTCCAGAGAAGAGCTGTGCCAGGTGCTGTGCAGCACAGATGCCAGCAGCTTGCCCCAAGTCCTATCCCTGAGTAGCTCTAACACATGCCAGCCCACACTCCAGGCTGTGTGGCATGGTGCAGACCTACCCAAAGGACATCTGGAGGAAGATCTAGTACCAGGTCATTATTGACACAAGCAGCACCGGGTTTTCTGCAGCAGGCACTTTTTCCCAAGTCCGTATTGGGAACCTGCCCCTATTCCTGCCTCCTGCCCCAGATCAGTCATTACAGCACACACAGATGCCACGAGGCAGGAGTGGGAATGTGAAATCAACATCTCTGTGGTGTCAAATCCACAGGAGTGGACTTTTTCTCTCAGTAATTTCCAGAGTCTTGATTCTGATTCTCAGTCCTTAAAATATTCCACAGGCACGAGGAATAACCTTTACGCTTCACCCATATTCCCAGAGAAAGAGTAATGAGTTCCCTATCTTTTCCATGTGGATGTAGCAGTCTTTTCCTCCAGAGCTAAATCACTGTGAAGCACTGTTCAGTACCATTAAAGCCCTGCTCAGCTCAGCCCTGAGTTATCGGCACAGCAGCAGACTGGTGGCTCTCCTATACATACTAAGTAATTTGGACTGGAAGCTGCCACAGGAAAGCCAGATCTCATTTTAATTTGCATCTAAGATATATATCTGTGGCCTTTGCCTAAAGGTTTGTCACTCTAGCTGAAAGCTTGACAAAGGTCAGAAAACTCAACTTTCTGCTTTAAATTCTAATGACAGATGAGAGATACATTTCTTAGCATAAATATTTATATATAAACATACTTTATATATGCATTTATACACACACCCCCAATCCTTAAATATCTCAGCATATGTGTAAGTGTAACAAATACTGCCACAGAGTCACAAGTGAATGGAGTAGCATACTGTGAGCCTGCCCTGACCCAAGCTGTGGATTTGAATAGAAAAAGAAAATTATTTGAGGTAATAGGACCTTGAAATTTTTGCAGTGTTCCTTCTGCACTAAAATAAGCAAGTTAAGATTAATTGGCAATGTGAGCTCCAAGAGGTGTCAAGATTGAGAAGATGGTAAACAAAAGCCAATCTACCAAATTTATCAGGAAGGACATTATCACTGCACAAATGCTAAAAAATCGTAGTGATTTGAATCATTGTAATTATTCTACTGCATTAATGTTCATTTCATAGAAAATGTAGATTTAAAATATTCATCTGATACTTTCCCCTGCACCCAACAAAGTACAGGCTCGTTGCACTCCCTGTGTGTGCCTGCTTTGTGCTTTGCTCACAGACACTTCCACATTTAGAGAGAACAAATCTGACAAATCAGAAACTGTGCATGACCCATGTACTGACACCACAACACCACACCTCCTGTCTTGGGAGCCACGGGAAGGCCAGACAGGGTTCCAGTTAACACCTCTCTGTCCTGTATATAGGTGGTCTCATGCAGCACTGTGTCAGAAACAGTGCAAAAATGTGTCTGAAGTGCAGCCTCAAAGGACCCAACAATTTTACATCATGCAAGCCTTGCTTTTACAGCCTGCTCATACAGAAGGGACCAGGCTGATCTTTACTTACCCCTTCTGAAGTAAGGGTGGAAGTCAAAAGGCAAAAAAAATTAGCCCATCAGTCAAGTTCCCTCATGCTTTCAGCCCTGGGAGATGCATACTCATCACACATAGAGTCTTTGCTTTAAATGTGGCCTTAAAAAGGATCAAGAATCTAACTGTCTTAAAAAGATGCAGCTAAAAACCAAAAGTGAAATAAATCCCTCTTACGCAGAAAGTCATTAATCGGGTAAAGAGAACTCAAGAGACAGTGAACTCCTAAATCTTACCATTTCATGTGCAATCATTTCATTTTAAAATTACAGTTTGCTCATGGACCAGCTGAGGTCCATGAATCAGAAATTCCTGGCACATGGGCAATTTTTAGTCAATAGGTGGTGGGAACTGGACTGGAGAAGGAATTATGTCCCTTTCTGTTTTCTTTTAAAACCTTCCAGAAATCTCCCTCCTTAACTGCACCCCTGCTTTCTCCCACATCCCTTCATATGAGCCCCAAAG
>VZUA01070846.1:15875-30377 GCA_013401035.1 Horornis vulcanius
CTAAAAACTCAAAAATCAGCATCGTTCCACTCGGAATACTGGGGGTGACTGAACCGGAATATTTTACTTTGGTAGAGAATGTCAGGTTTCAATTATGACTGCACATACTGGCTAGATCAGAGCAATCCCGCACACCTAGAGTGCCTCTGACAAAAATTCTGCTATTCACTAGCTCACAGACCTCTCTCAGACTCATTAAATTCATTCCTGCTGTATCTTAAATAGTGATTACTTATATAAAATCATCAGAATGGTGCCACGGTATAAAGACCTTCATATGTCGCCTTGGTAATAAATTAGCTTTTCAGACTTTCCTGACACTTTGAATGACATCATTTTAAGTTGTATCAGGTACATAAAACCAAGTGGAGAAAAACTCAATTTTTAAAGTCCTTCTCAAGGTCACTTGGTGAACATTCATTGTATTTCCACCATTACTGATTTTCCAGTTTTTAGAGAAAGACTTAGATGTGTTTCAGAGAAAGAGAAGAGTTACACAGTGTGTCCTTTAGCTGAATTCCTCCATGAACACAGTTGTTATGAGCTATCATTGATTACAGTTAGAGGTGTGACTTACTCTCACCCAAACTTTTTCACGCTGACCTAGAACAAGCTACCCAGCAACTGGTAACAACCTCGTGTGGCAGCACAGTCACAGAGAGGAACCACAGCCAAAACCCGCACGGCTGCAGCCACTCACTGAGAAAGGTCTCCACAAGCTGTTCTTCTATCACCAGCCTGCACCCCAGATGCATCCCAATTTCCACCAGCTTCAGTGCAGCTGTGTCAATTCTATCCCTGGTCAGAAAACAAGGATGTTATTCTACTGCATCTCTAACTGGGAGAACATCCAGGAGCCAAGAGCAGGAGATAAATTGTCTGGGCTTCGCCTGTACTGCTGACTAGCTGAGGCTGCAGATTGAAGTCTTCTAGAGCCACAGCAGGATCCAGAAGAATTAACACCACTTCCCTGTTCCTCATTGCTTATTCACCTGCCAGTAGGTACAGGCAGCATCAGCCTGACTGTTTAACTCACTACAAATTACACAGTGCTCAAAAGAGCCAAGCAAAGCAGTGAAATGAGGAGAGTGACTTCACATACAGTACAGATACAGCAGCCTGGAGCCTGTGTGGGCAGGGAGGCCAAGGAAGCACCATGTCTAAAAGTAAAATACAGATAAAGCTCCTCAACATGCTACAACAATAATGCCAGACCATATCTATTACCTGCTTTGAAGCAATCAGAGAAGAGAAGAGAAGAGAAGAGAAGAGAAGAGAAGAGAAGAGAAGAGAAGAGAAGAGAAGAGAAGAGAAGAGAAGAGAACCAAAAAAACCCCACACAACCTCCTCCCCCACCAAATAAGAGGTGGAAAATAAAGATTACATTCCTCATGCCAACTGCATGTAATAGTTAAATGATTAAAATATTCACAAAACTCTGGCAGGTTTTCTTCAGCTTGACTGATGTATAAAATACATTAGGCTTACCTAAAGAAAATGCATATTTTATATATATATGCATACTTTTACATACATGCATATATAATGCATACTTAAAGAGAGAATTGTACCAGCAATTTAATTTGAAATTGAATTATTGTCATCATTTTCATATCAAATTTAATTCCGCATATTTCAGCACACCACACAAGGAAAGTTGGTTAGTGCACTTAAAGGTGCTGGTTTTACTTGTCTTGCTGGCTTTCTTTCAGCCCCATGTGGGTGGAATTCTAGGCATTGGCTCTGAAATTTTGGGAAGAGGAAAGTACAACTGTAGAAATTCAGTTACTACCACAGAGATCTGCTGCTTTGTATAAAGAGGAAACAAAAAATGTTCTGTTTATTTTTCAGAGCCATTGCTATTCCTTCTCTGGGGAAAGGCTTAAGGTGTGTTTGAAAAAATATTTGAGAAAGAAATACTGGGGCAGCTATGAAAAACTCCACAGCAAATAGAGGATTTGGTGCATTAGAGACCATAATTAACATACATGGTTCTGTGGGTTTTAATACCGGAATTCAGTGTAGTTTTGTTAGCAAGGGATTGTAGGCAGTGTTGAAGCTCTGTTTAGTTCCTCACCAAAGCCATCTGGAGGAGTCACTAACCAGGACCCAAATACTATCTTAAAACCCTCAAAACTTACTTTTGCAGCCAGTCAATGATCTTCTTCTTTGTTCTGAGGTGTGGCAGAGTGTATTTCTCCTCTCCATCTTTAAAATACTTCAAAGTGGGAAACCCTGAGATGTGATATCTTTCTGCCAGTGCCTTGTTGATGGTAGCATCGACTGCTGCAAGGACACCCGGACTCTGAAACAGAGATCACCTCCTGTAAACCCCAGCCACATCCCTTCAGCAGGACCCTGGGCTTGGGGGCAATCACTCATGGTCTAGGTGCCTTTGCTGCCTCTAGGAGAAGAGGACATGGTCTTAAGTGGTGCCAGGGGAGGCTTCGGTTGGACACAAGTAAGAATTTTTTCACATAAAAGGTGATTTGACATTGGAATAGGCTGCGCAGGGATCTGGTGGAGCCACCAGCACTGGAAGTGTTTAAGGAAAGACTGGATGTGGCACTTGGTGCCATGGTCTAGGTCACACAGTAGTGCTTGGTCATGGGTTGGACTTGATTTCAGTGGTCTTTTCCAACCTGATTAATTCTGTGATTTTGTGCACAGATATAGAGAAAGACACAGAGGACTGATGCAAAAACAGAAAGGGGCATACTATGGACTAAATGTTACCAGAGTCTTACCTGTTCCCCTCCCATTTCTGATGGATTCTCTTTATATAATTCACTTTATAATGCTTGAGTCAGTCCCAGAAATTGCATTTCCTCCCACAAATCCCTGTTTCTCCCAGAAGAAACAAGCACTGCTAAAGAGAAGTTTTCTTTAAGGCAAATTCATCTTTCCCTAACTTGTGGGCTTTTTTCGTGGACCACCTTTAGACACACAGAAGAACAGGCATTTGTAGAATGTGATTCACCAGATCTTTGTTTTTCTCATCTTCCTATCCAACAGCAACAAAGGAACTCTAGAAGTCCCCATAGAAGATGCTTAAAGTATGGGGTAGACCAATTCTACTTCTCCTCCTGTATGGCATACACAGCACAAGACTGAATCAATAACACTAATACTTGTATTATTGGATCTCTCTTCTCCAGCCATGCTGATGGGGCACTTATGATGAAGCTAATGGAGTGGTGCAACCATTAAAATCAGGGTATTTGATACAGGGATCAACCCCTTTTGTTTTTTTCCAAGTCTAATTCATAAATAAAAGCCTATGTTTCTTTGCATTCACTGCCTTTAAGTAAGGGGGAAAAAATCCATTTTTGGATTTGATCATATTATGTATAAGGCCTACAGCAGAATACATAAACATTTTTCGATTTTGTTTTCGTTCAAGACAGAATGTTCTTTCTCAGACTTTGGCAGGGCTCATGCATTAGCGATGAGACTGTACTTTGGAAGCACATTTTGAAGGGTCCTGTGGGAGGATGAGAACAGCTGAATTTGTTGTAGGGAGAAAAGTCACTTTTATTACTCTAGTTATTTATTACTGATTATTTGAAGGATATAATAAAGGAAATTAGCTTACATCACTGGTTACATGGAGAACCTCTGCAGCCTTCTCATATTCTGGCTTCATTTTCTTACAGTGCCCACACCCTGCCAAAAAAACAAAAAGTACAGTTAAGTTGTATACACCATGGTTATTCATTGACCCATCCAGCCATTATCAAAATCCAAAACCATTTGGTAAAGATTTACTAGAATTTTGTATGCATTTTACTTAATATATTTGTAAAGCCTTAGTATGATATAGATTTTGTCCAAAATGGCCGCAATAGTTTAAACAAAAAATTTAATCTATTAAAAATAGTAATACATCCCTGCTTTCACACCCACACCTCTTTCCTTACAGAAAGTACTATAAACATTTGTGAAGCCCATTGCTTCTAGCATGTTCTTGGACAAGGCACAACCTCACCCATTTCAGTTTCCAAATCTTTATCTGCTTTAAGAAGGAACAACACAGCTCCTCACGTGACTTTGTGACTTTGGTGGAGGCTTACACTAGCACAGCTTAATAGAGTAATATAGTTTGAATTCAACTGCACTGATAATAAGCCCTGCTTTACAGTGGTGCAGCATGTCCCTCTAGCAAGGATTTGCACTGATTTAATCACATCAGTGTAATTACACCACCACATATGTTCTCAACATAAGCAGGATCTGTAAAACCGAGATAATGGTGCTTTCTCGCTTGTGCGAAGTTCTCCAGAGATCTGCCATTACTTCACTGCTAAGTGCTGACATTACAATAAAGTAAAATGAATGCATGAGTGAGAAAAGCAGACTTAGAATAAATTATTTCGGTGTAAATTAAACTGCTTTCAGCTGGTGCAGTTGCTTGCAGGCAGGCTGAACTTTCAGGCCCAGGCAAGGGTCCTGCCGCGATGTAAAGTTACACTTTGGCACCTCCAGTGTGATGCTGGGCCTCAGTGACAGCCCCTTCCCTGTCCCCAAGGGACTGGCAGCCCCTCTGGGACAGTGCACAGGGATGGAGTGGCTGGGGTGACCACCCAGCATGGTGAGGGTCAGGTCAGACTGGAGGTGCAGCTGGTACAAGGCGCTGGCACGGCCCCGGCGTGCTGCCCTCGCCCGCCCGGTGCGCTGCAATCCCCGTGCAGTGCCTTGCTGCTCCTCTCCCTCTTGGCTGCAGCAGCAGCCAGCTCGCTTTCCTCAGCTGTTATTGTTGGAATGGGCACTTGAAAGCCCAGACTTTGCTGAGCTTTTGAAAGTTGTATCAGAAGATACAGCTAGAAATGTGTTTCAATGCGTGCCAGGAAAAGCCAACTCTGAGGTGTTCGGGTAACAAGGCTGGGGTTATTTTTATACCATTGTCCAAAAGAAAATAAACCAAAGACTCTGAACCTCAGTGCTGCTTTGTTTCCCTCTAATGGGATGACTGCTGAAGCCAGCAGACACAAATCTGGACCTGAACTCAACCAGACAAGCATGTTTTATATAGCACAAGTCAAAGGGTGTTTGCAGCCAAGAAGCAAAAAGACATCCAGGTGTAAGTAACTTCACCAGAGCAAACAAAGCCACCACAGCACATCATGGAACATTTTCAGGGCATGTTTATAGAACAGGGTGAACACATGTCAACAACTGCAAATCCCACCTAAGAACTACAGCAAATACCAAAGTGGTTGATCTCAGACCAACTCCTCTTCAAACACCAGCTACAATCCATACTGCTTAGTCATCTGCATGGAGACTACAGCACTAAACAGCCCCATGCCATTCTTTTAAGCAAAAAACAATAACGTGGTAGGAGCAACAGAACAAGGGGAGCTCAGCTGGTGGAGAAAGCTTTGCCTTAATTTTACACTGTAGTGTGAGAATTCTGGGAACCTGATGCAACAGCTTCACAGGTGAATTCAGGAAGAAGCGGGGACAGGCTGAGGAAGAGTTACTGTCTCAGCACTGCTTATCTTGGTTAAAAGCACAAAAGAGGCTGGCAAAATGATTTATTTGCCACCCACAGAAAACTTGCAGGCATATGGCTTTGTGTAAGGGGCTGACAGATCCCTCTGACACCTGCCTGAGTTGATTTATTTCTCCTTTTAGGAGCAGGGAACTTTATTCATTTTGTGCTCTTCCTCGGTTTTAACCAAAGCTAGTTCCCAGTTCAGATACCTGGGAACTTCTCTGAATTAGGTAGCTTAAATTTGTACAAACAAGGATTTTCTGCAGGGCTAACTTCACCTTGGTGGGCTTTACACAGTGTGTCACTCAGCCACAGCAAGGTTCATACTGTGCTCTAGCTACAGTATCCACATAATCTACACTATATTCCAATTATATTACAATCATTAATTAGATCTGATGAACCAAAGGCATTAAAGAATCAGAGTTTTCACAAAGCTATGCAGAGGGGGAAAAAACCCAAACCAATAATGCAGGCACATTTTGCCCAGGAAATGAAAAAATATCCAAAGCATCTGAAGTTCATGTAAGTAATATTTTGGATCAAAACGTCACTGTTTCAGGTTCTTTCATGAACATCACACAGACACAGCACTACTGACTGCCACAAAGCTAACTCACTCAGGCTTAAAATAAAGGGAAGCAACATCAGATCTTTAAAAGGCACTTAAATGCAAACTGAAGTCTTCAAAGCTTTATTGTGAATGCTTGTTCTACCCCGACAGAGGACAGCATGGTGTATCAGGCTAGAAAAAGTCACAACGTTAAATTGAACCTGAGAGAGGAACAACAAATTTTAAAAGCTTCTCCCACAATAAACGATGCTTTTCTATCTTCATGAGAATTTTGCTATTATGAACTAGAGCCTGCTTTCACCTACCATTGTAGAAAAGGGGAGATACAAATTAGAAGTCAGACCTACAAACTATAAATCAATTAATCTCTCCTATGATTATTTATCCTATCTTTAAATAATCCTGTGAAGATTGCCATTAAATTTTTGAGGCCAGTGAAAACTTATTTAAATTAATTCCAAGGTCACTGCCTCTCCTTTGATTGCTATATTAGGCTTTTCAGCAGCAGCTTCATCCCTCTGTGCTAGGCTCCTCTAGTTTTAGATGCTTTCTGTTCATAAAATGAGTGGGGAAAATAACAAGAACCCTACAGGCCCTGAGCCCAGATGCTCCTGTGTTCTGCTGGGACACTGGAAGGAGCCCACAGGTCTGCAGTGGGCATCTGTGGCAGATGTGCTTCTAGCAGGTGCACTGTCCTGTTAAGTGTTTACTGACATTCAAAGGCTAAGCAAAGGAAGTGACTTGTTCCATCCCAGGTGAGAAGAAGGGCTGCAGTCAACACAAGGATGTCCTGTGCCTACTCCAAGCACTGCCATCCCCTGAGCCTCTGTGGGTCATGGCTGGTGGGAACACCCAAGGGTCCTGTAGGTGTCTATCCAAGGGGACTCCCACAGACTCAGTCTTTTCTTGCAGAAAACAAGCAGCTGCTCCAGAGGTGCAAGAGAGAGTTACTCTCCATCTGGTAGTAGAAACCAGTCCAGGTTCAGTGCCTGGTTCTGCTGACCAGTGCAGGACACCTCCTCTGACCTCTCACACCTCATCTTGCTCCTCTTGCACCAGAGGAGCCCCAGGCTGCTAGGGCCAAGGCTCAGATAGAAAGAGCACACAGATAAGCAAAAAGGAAGTGTTACAAGCCAAGGAAAAGAAGTCAAAACTTACAAAAATCAGTGCTAGGACATCTGATATGCACCCTTGTTAACCATTTTTAAAACAGATGTCTAAATGAAGCAGGAATTCTGCTTTCTCAGTTTATTTATAATCAATCTTCTGACTTGCACTGTGCGGATGGGCAGATAAGCAGCTCCTTCCTTTGGCGTAGTCACTGTCACACAGCTTAGCTCAGCTGCATCCCCAGACAATGGTGACCAAAGGACCCCACGTCACCTCAGTGCAGACAAGGCACCTCCCTCCAGCATCCCACTGCGGGGCAGAGGACAACACTTGCTCAGCACTTTGTCCTCTGTAGAGTGTGACCATATACAAATGTAGAGGCAAAGGCCAAGTGTGGACAGAGCAATGCTGAAGTGAAAGGGTGAGCAGCACATGGACAAAGGAAAGCCTAACAAACATACCAAGCAACTCTTTTCCCAAGAAAATATCTGTATTTGTTTATAGCAGCCTGCTTGGTACACCATGGCAAAGACTTGCAACACAGTTAGTCCAAACCTTTTCAGAAATGAACTAATGCAAACACTTCTACTGTTAAAACCAGGTCTTACAGGCAGAAAACCAGTGAAGCAGCTCCAGCTAAGCTCCTGCACATGCTATCTTAGTGATGCCCCAAGAATATAAATATATTTCTCTCTGTCATTCACTGTTTGCTTCTTTCAGGTTATTATGACTATATAAATAAACACCATGCTTTTTGGCCGTGTCCTCTCATTTCAAGACAACATTGTCTGAGGATCTGAAGTGTGCGTGACAAGCAAGAGATAAAAGACAACATCCAGGCAGTTGTGAAGAAGCAATTTCTGACATCAAGAGCCCTAGAGGTAAACTAAATTGCAAATAAAGATTTTAAAGAATCATTACATTTCTGTCATCAACAGACTGCTCGAGTACTGTTATCATGTACCAGTTATTTGTCATATCGTGCCAACTCTATATCCATCTATAGCAGCATTCCAAAAATACCTCCATTAGCCTGATGAGAAAACAAATTTGAAGCACAAAACATGTCCTGCTTTCATCAAGTGGGCCACTGACAGTCCAGCATACACTCACAGAAGATTTACAGACAACTTCAAGAAAAGAAAAGAAATCAAAAAAATTCAAATGCACCTTCGCTCTCAAAACATTTAACACCTGGGGATAACACCATTGGTTTCTCTATTTTTAATCCCAGAGGAGCAGTGACCTCTGAAAACAGCAGAATAGCCAGTTCTTAAAAGTTAACATTGTTAGCTTTGAACTTGCATCCCTACATATAAAAGCAGAAGTATCTACATGGAGCAGGGGAGACAGAGTCCTTGCAGCCACAGCAAGGACACACAAATCCCAGCCAGCCCTCTCATCACCCGTGCAAGAACACAAATGTATTCTCTTCTGCCACCGAAGTCTGAAACATGCAAAGACTTCTTACACATCATGTAAAAGAGGATCTCTCAGGTCTGACATGAGGCAGTCTACAGTTCCTTCACCAGTGTAGGAGAGCATAAACTACAACAGCTGCAGACTCCCTTGCATAATTTAGCCATCTGCATTGCAGACATCTGATGGAAAATCATCCACAAATTTGGCAGGGAGGGAGGATGACAAAAGCAGTTGTTTCTCCCCATAATCACAGGTATGAATTTGCAATCACATTGGTTGCATGTTCACTTATGGTCACAATGGTCAGAGCAGTCAGGCCATGCCACGATCTCCAGGAATGAAAAAAAACCCAAAAAAACCAAAAAGAAAATAAAGAAAGGAATCACCTTAGGAAGGATCAGGGGCTCAAAGAATTTTGCACAATCTTTTCCCTCTGGATACTTACTCCCACCAAACCATTCATCTTCTGACTTGCAGCTCTGCACACCCAAGTAAAATTCCAGACACTTAAAGACAACGTTTCAAAACTTGATGCTTTCTTATAAGAGGTACATCTTCAACATCTTTAACATGAATTCAACCTTGAATTCAAATTTCCAACAGCTAGAAATGTGTGCACACATACACAAATCCAGACACCTCACCCCCAATACTGTATTTTTAAAGGCAGGTTTGATTCCACCAGGCATTACATTGCTTAGAGATCAGTGACAAGCAAACAGCTTTACGGCTTTACAAAAGACAAAGCCTATGAAAGGTCAGCCTGGAAAAGACTCTGAGGAACTAGAAATACAGAATTAGAAGGAAAATACTTAAGCAGTTTGGATTATTGCAGTCATGCCACGCTGGTGCGGTTGCAGCTGATTGCCACGGCTGTGTGGGCTGCACAGTTCACCCCAGAGCACTGCAGCGACTCGGCCCTGCCATTATCACCATCTCACTGGCATTACCACAGGCAATCTGTGCATGCAATGAGCTGTGCAAATCCAACCCCAGCACGGGCACACAGAGTAAATTCTCTCCCTGCTTCCAGGAGCCCTTCAGTGTGAAGTTGGGGCACAAAATCACTACAAATTGTTCACTCTTTCTCCTGTCCATATGACTTGCTGAGGTGGTAGTGACCCAAACCCAGACACTATCATGTCTTTTCTGTGGTGGCATAATTTCTTCCCTCCCCAGCATTACTGAAACTGCTCAGAAGACTCCTAACAGTGTGAGGCAGCTGTAGTATGAGTTAGAACTATTTACTTATTTTTAAAAAAGACAGTTGGATGCATTCCATAAATCAGATTAAACTGGGAAGAGAGCTTAACTAAACATATCCTCCAGGAATGCTTTCTGACCAGTGCTGTATTCACAGCTCCAGCAGAAGGACCACCTTTAGCCAGCAACAGCCCCGGGCAGGGGAAGCCTCAGCACAGGGGGGCAAACATGGAGTGGGTCCTGCAGGCTGCCTCCATGGGATTTAAAAGACAGGTGAACTGCACAACACACACTTCTGCCATTGTTTCTGATTGCACTGGAGCTTATCTTCTTCCGACTCAGGCTCAGGGGAAAGGGTGAATATTCTCCAAGGCTAACGTCAGCCACAGGCTGCTGCCTCCCAGGGATTCCTGGGAGTCAGGCAGGGAGAGAGATTTCTGCTCTGTCTCGCCCTCAGTGTGCCTTCTCTGCTTCTGAGCTCACAAGGGGCCGTGGCTGAGCTGGATTCCTGAAAGCAGCATTTAAAAAAATATACCCCATCTGCACAGCACAGACTCCAGCACACATCCAGAACAACCTCAAAGTTAATAATCATCTTTATATAAAATAAACTAAACCCAAAAATCACATGGTTCTTTATTTTCATTCCAAAGGTGGTTTTAGCTTCTGCCTATGGGAGATTACACTGCATGTACATACCAAAACTGCATATATGTACCCTCTCACTCAGGACTGTGGTGCAAGTGTAGAAGTCAGTGTTAGGAAATGATGGTGCCTCCTACCTTCCCTCTTGGGAGGGAAAAGAAGTGAAGGAAGGTGGATCAGCTGGCATTGGGAGATATGAATTACACTTCCTACACCAGCTTTGAGGAACATGGCCCTGAGTAGGTGTTGAAAATTAATCTTCCCCTATTGAAATGTGAGACAACAGCATGGTTGCCTTAAGGTGAAATTGTTGAGAGTTTATGAAAAATACGACCACAAGGCTTCCTTCTCAATTAAGCCAGAATTATTTTACATCCAAAAAAGGTTCCCCCCTTCTCCATTGCCAGGTGAACAATAAAATTTTACCTTGAGGAGGGAAGAGAAGCTGCACTGCTTTCCCTCACACTCTTACCCTACTATGGAAGACTTTATGCTTTGGATTTAGCAATGAAAATGCCAGAGAATACAGGTGAGATGAAAGAGCTTTGAATGTTCAGCTCACAAAAACAGCATAACCTGTCAATTATTTCCTAGGATGCAATTTGTGGAAGACATCAGCAAAATAGATGCCATGCAAAGAGATCTTCCTAGGAAAGGTACATTCCAATGAATGCAAGCTCATGGGGCAGGGGGGTCAAAAGGAATGGTGACATTGAATATTACTGTGAAGATATCTGGCAAAGCCAAGTATCAAGAAGAGATACTATGCAGAATGCATAGTTTTTGTCCGAAGTCACAGCAGAAGTGGCACCCAGCTGAAATCTATTCACCTATTTAGGAGAAGTGTGCTGGCACAGTTGCCAACCACAAGCAGTCAGAATCCCAGTAAACACAGCTCCACCATCAGCACAATGCCTCAGTGTCCAAGCAGTGGATTCATTTATTAGTAACTCAGAAAAATGGCATCACTTGCCAACTCACCATCTGAAAGGGCACAAGGAGAAGACAGGCAGGCAGGCAGGCAGGCAATCTTTCACTCTAGGTGTCTCTGTTCACTATTTGCCCTTTCTATAAATTCTCTACCTTTCACAGAAAAGAAAGTTGAAGCCATAAAGTTCAGGAAGATAAACCTGACAATGAAAACTCCACTGGTAATGACTGAAGTAGCAGAGATACTGTAACAAGAGCCCTGCACAGTACATTGAGCTTGTCCAAGCAAGGAAATTAATTTATTTCAGGGAAAAAAAACCAACCTGGAGTCTAATTCTTAAAGCTAATTCCTACTGTTACACCACCATTAGAGACATGCAAAGTAAACCTATAAAATAAGTTATGCTTCACTCCTATCAGAACTCACCACAAGAGCATTAAGGGCTTATATGTACACTGGGGTCAAGCTTGCCAGGAGGACAGTTACCCAATTCATGCACTCAAATGTGGGTTTTTAACAGCTAAAATTACCTAAGTCCTCTAAAAGACCCCTCTGAACACCTAAATAACCTACAACAAACACCCAGAGAATGAGGCCAGTCTCTCTTCAGTTGTCACCTCTCAGCTGCTCCTTGGTGCTCCAGCAGCTACTCCTATGTCACAGGCTGAGTCAGTCGATAAGGACTTGTTAGCAGAGAGGGAAGGCAATAATAATGTGAGAAATGAGGCAGCAAATCCCCAAAGAAACTAATGTTCCCTTCACACCACCTGCCACACATTCACATGAAGCTTTTTTTCTGATTGGAATAGCCTTTGCAAATGTCTTCGTTAATAGAGAAAGTAATTGCTCCCAATTGGAGATGAGCATACAGCTATGCATTTCGAACAAACATCGCAAATTTCATAACCCCCAAATATCGACATTTTGTCTCCTTCCTCCTTTACTTCTACCCTGCATTCTGCTCAACACTATGACTGCTACCAAGTAAGTTATTCAATGTCCACACTGCGCCCTCAGAACAGCATCATGCCACAGAGCAAGTCAAGATCCAGCCCAAAGGTAGAGCAGCCCAAAACACCCCACCTGTGGCACTCCCTGCTGTGACACTGAACCAGAGCAAGTCAAGGCTCCTCCCTTTCAGTCCTGGCATGAGCTGCAACCACCTTGCGAGTCATCAACTCCAGCCGAGATAATCTTGTCTGAGCTCTGTGCTCACCCAGTGGCAGATGGAGTTTCCTAAAATTGGGGGCCAAAAAACTGATGTCTGCCACAAGCCAGGGAACACCAAAGGCAAAATCCTACTTCCTTCACATTAATCAAGACTTTGCAGTGCTCATACGCCTTCCATATCTCAGTTCCTGCAATACTGGAGCAGCTTGCAGTCTGGCCATGGCTTGCTAGATAAAACTCCCACGCAAGTTGAAATGTTATCTCCACTTCACAGGTTGGAAACCGAGACAAATATTTAGTGACTTGGGTCGTGACTGTACAAATCAAAGCAAGGCAAAGAACTAAACTTTTACATCTCCAGGCCAAGGCTATTGCTTTTATCACTGGATCATCCTTTTTTATGACCATACCCTGCTCGAAGAGCACAAACTGCTTCAAAGAGACAATAATCCCATACGAACTGTGTGCTCCAGTATCAGAAGACTGACAAAAAAGAGACAATGGTTTCAGTCATTACTGCCTTTGTCCATTTCATTAGGTATCCTATCAAGTTTTACTGCACAGGATAATTATCAGGATTCTTATACTCTTCATATTCCTATTTATATTAAGTACCACTAAAAACCCATATTGATTTTTATTTTTAGATCCTTGAGAAACATGAGTGGTATTGTCATTAAAGGAAAAATCCATGTCAAGTTCCTCATTTTCATGGTTTGCTGCCTTTCCAAGAACTTCTGTTTTAATGTGTGATTAAATCTCCCTCAAAATAATTTCTGTAATTAGTTTAATGAGACAGGTCACTGCACTGGCAGGTCGCTATGCTGAACTGTTTACACTCCCTAAGATTTTTGGTGATATTCAAATATACATTGTACCACGCAATACCTTGTTGTAGACTTCCACGTTTTTAAAGAAGAACTGAGTCTAAGTGTCCCAGACCTCTTCTCTCAAAAATCAACAGTCAGGACTTGCTCATCTCAGTGGAAGCAAATTCTGAAGCCAAGAATGTACCAGTTTCTAACTGGTTTATGTGAAGAATGTATCTGCTCCAGAAGCCTGCCAGGAATGTTCAGCTGAGAAGTACATACATACAATGGACAGAAAGTTGGCACAATTTATGCTTGTACAGGGAAACATTTTATTATACATTCCATTAAAAATACACTAAGGCAACATTAAAATTAGGAGCCTATGGGACACAGAGAGTCAGGAAACACGATTCTGAAATAGAAACAGATCTTTTCTCTTCAACAATCTGTCCAGACTCTTAAACAGCAACATTCATCATCTGAGTGCCCTTACACAACAATTCAGTTTTCTGTGATGGGGGCACTGCAACAGTCCACCCTGACATCTGCATTGCTCCATCAAAATCCCACCAGAGACAGGCACTGTCTGTGACCCACTTAACAGCCCAGAAAGTTTGACTTGTTCAAAGCTTTCTCTTATTACTCTGAAACAAGAACATTTTCACAGGGTCTGGTATGACTGGACTGAGCCCACAGCAAGCACCCTGACACATAATGCCTCCTTGTGTGACTTCCTATGGGCTAGTTATGCATCTGCATCATGGGGATATGGCATCTGACCAGATTCCAGATGTACAACCTGCCTTACACCCTACAAACTTCCAGTAATCCAGACCTGCACAGGTGCATCAAAAGCAGCTTCCCAGCTACCCCCTGTCTGCCTTTATGCCAGAGCCTCTACATCTGAAGACAGATGCCAAAGGCTCTCTATGTAGCCACTGAACAAAACCAACATTTTATTTTGAAAATCACAAATGTTGTATATGACAGGGACAAATGAAAATTAAAGGATGTTTCCATCCACACTTAGTGCTGCTGGATGTTTGGATAACCCACAAGCCTTTAACCTCTGCTGGAACAACTGCGTTGGTTGACATTTAAAAAAAATCTTTGATTGAATCATGAAATAGCATGGAAA
>VZUA01070860.1:328-16663 GCA_013401035.1 Horornis vulcanius
TGCTACTTTCTCATACTTTGAAGTAACACCTTTGGAGGGTCAGATACCACCAACTTTCTTTGGCGCTCAGGAGTCTTTTCACCTTCTCCCTCAAATTTCTACCGCTTCTACACTTTGGTGCCATCAACTCCTTGAGGTACCTCAAAAAGTAAAACCTCACTTCTGTTTATGTTCTAGTTCACTGATATCAGGATCAAGAGCTGTACATATTTGAACACTCAACCTTTATTAAAAGATTATGAATAGTTCTGTGCATAATTACTCATACCAATTCCACCAGTGCCCTGGCTAAGGGAAGCGTACTTTTAATGAAAGAAAGTGTTGCCAGCTGCATGCATAATATATGTACTATACTTATGTTAGTAAATTGCTATAGAAGTATATAGTCTTTGGGTACAAAATAAACCATTTTAAAATCAAATATTTATTCTGACCACCTCACATTAAGCCCTAACCACTTCTACCCAATACAAGAGAGAAATCACTGTCCCATCATCTAGCCTCTCTACTAATCCATTATTCTCAGAATTCACTCTCTCAGGGTGAACTTACATTAATATTTCTCTAGAAAAATGTTTTTACGAGAAGCACAGCCTAATCAGGTGCCAGTATGTTCCTTCATTTATCCTAGAGCTTCCCATCTGTAAGGGAAAGAAATTTCCTTAACTCAAAACCAGAGGAGGGGAAAAGATGCAAATTGAGGCAGTTATTTTTATGTAGGGTAGCAGGTCCACTAGTTGAGCTAAAATCCTTACAATTCAAGACACTACTTAAAAAGTTCACCAACCGAAACACATTTCCTTACTCAAGCAAAGGCTGCACGTTGTAACAGAACCCATTACAAACAATTTCCCTTAGCCACTGAATGTCTTTCTGCAATGTATCTACCCCTTTCCAGCAGAAATTTATAGTGCTCATTCCCATAAAGTTTCTGCTGTATTTGATAAAAATAGAAATACCTACACACCTTTCAGTGTACAAATGAAAATAACCCAGCAAGTTCTAAGCAACTTGAAAAAATAAACACTCAAACCTAAAACCCCAATGTGGTTATCTCTAAACTTAATTTTGACTTTGTGGAGGAAATATCCTTATGGTATTTTTTTACACTTTAAGCGAATAAAATATGTATGTACGTATATGCCTTATATGGGCATTTTTCTTGATTCCTGAAGGTTTGTAAACAATCACAAGCAATATGCTAATAGAGAAAAGCCGTCACAAGAAATTTTTTAAAAATCCACTGCAATAATCCTCCTGCAACCTGCCAAGAACACTACTCACAGGAACACAATAGATGATACAGTGAGTTAAATAACATGGTACATGCACAGCACAACTTTTTGCAATTCCACCTTTTTGCCTGGATGTGTTTACACTCCACTTGTATATTTACATACAAGCCCAGAAAAATCTACAACATCCCAAACTACCCCATATTACAACACTAGAACACATTTTCCCTCCATGCCCAAATACCGGGTTCAATTCAGGCTCTGTCTAGATCAAGTCTTCCCCATGCCTCTGAGTCTCCACTTTCCACTAATATCAGTTTAAATTTAATCCCACACATTTTCATAAACATAAATGGAGAGTAGGTGTTGGTTTCCACCAACATCTTGCACCCTCTACTTGCACACTCTAAATTAGAGGACACAGGGTTTAGATTTTAATCAGAAATCTACAACTTTAGAAATCTAGAATATGAGAAGTAGAGTGGTATGTGTTTGAGGGAGAAGATGCTCAATGACAAAGCCGACACCACAGGAGGTTTTGAGGACCTCCGGTAAACAAACCCTGGAACCCTCCACCTGATCTATGTTGAAGTAATTACCACAAAATCAGTGATCAGGTTGACTCAAAACTAAGAGAAGCACTACTCACTTGTTAAGAGATGAGGAACTGCTGCACAGACTATTAAATAAAGTGTCTGCAGTTATAGAATAGTTTGTGGAATTGAAACCATTCCGTAGGCCTTCAACACTGATTCCATACACATCCATGTCCCTATCATGCTTCAGCTTTGCAGTTTAGAACTTGAAATCCAAGTTCATGACACTAGAGAGAGAGGTCTGTATTCCACTGATCAAAGACATTTCTGTCAATATCTCTAATGCTGGGAAGGATGGGGACCAAAGCTGACTATGTAAGTCAACTTCTCTGCAAAACCGGGGCTAGCAAGCAACCTCCTGGTCAAAAACAAGACTGAAATGGTACAGCCATGCACCAACAACGCAGTCTGATAAACTGCAGTCTGGCCACGTTCTGCCACAGAGATCTTTGATGAAAGGTGTCTTAGAAATCTTGAGCACTGCCTTCACTTCCGGATCCTCCAGCAACCATGGCATTCCTACCTTTGTTTGAGTAACATAGCACACTCTGCATAAAAGCTTTTAATAAAACATAGCAGAAAACACATTAAGTGGTCCACAAGAATAGTTTCAGCAGTTACATTAAAGCGAAGATTGACAGATTTCTTTAAATTGGTAGGAAAAAAATGGCAGGTCAAAAAGGCAAAAGTGTAAGGTTAAATAAAGTATAACCTGGACTTTGGTTTTCACAGTCTTTTATACCACACACCCGGAGACAGAGTTGCTGATTAGTAGAAGGACAAAAACTAAGAATAAGCAATTAAGATAAAGTTACGATACTCTTATCTACACAGTAAGTGTACTTATAAAACACCAACACCTATCTCAGAGTAACAAAAAAAAAAAACCAACGAAGTTTTTAAAGTACTTCTGCCTAAAGAACATTTTTCTTTTCATCATTAAATGATTTATAGAACATGAAGTACAAAGATACACAAGACTGACTGTGCAAAGACGCCACTCCAGTCTCCTTATTTTGACCTTGCCCAAGGTTATTCCTCCCTAACTGTAGTAAAAGGGCAGGGGTTTCCATCTTTTCCTCCTTTTACCATCTATCTGCATATTACAAATAATTCAAATACCCAGCTTTACACAGTACTTTGAAACTACTTATTCTCTGACAGTAACTATCTCCTCCATTAAAAGATGAGGGCCTTAAGCTGAAGCCAACTGCTGTATGCACCAGCAATGCTGTAGGGATACAACTGCACGACTGAAAAACAGCTAGTAGAATCACATTCACACTTTTACCTTCAGAAACTGAATGCCCACTGCTTACTTTCTAAAGTGACAAGTACTGTAAAGACAACATTTTAATGCAACTCTACTTGAGTATTCTACATATGTTAATACAGGGCATAACAATATCTTCAATGAATGGTAGCACACAAACAATATACTAACACAGCTGTGATTTTTCAAGTAAGAAACTGAAAAGATTTAACAGTAGTGGCCACCAAGATTTGTAAAATAATATAGCAAATCCCCCTATTTCCTGCAATTTTAAAAGTGCAATGGTATTTGTGAAGTCTGGAAAATAAATCAATACAAATGCTTTGAAGTGCCATTTAATAGCTGACACATTATTGCTTCTGCTGTAAATGAGACTTTTCTCCATATAAATTTTTCTTCATATGTAAATTTTTCTCCAAATGTTTATGTCCATACTAAAGCTCCAGCTTGCAAAAGCAAGATAGTGCTCTCCTGAAACATAAATGCAATTCAAAATTGTTTCCTAAACAGTAGAAAATATTATTTAGGATGACCAAAGAGAAGTGAGCTTGCTGTGCAAGATCTTAAAGTTAATGCTTCCTGTGAAAAGGACTACTTTCACAGAATACCTACAGTCATTATGATAATCAGCAATCTGAGGCAGTTCAAATCCTATCATTTGTAAAACTCAGACATTCATACAGTTAATTTTGGAAAAGAAATATTTTCCAAGTGAACTCTTTAACAAATTCAGATTTTTACTTTTTTTTTCTATTCTCATCACCAAGGCTTCCCTGAATTAGAACTTTCACGCACCTATCATGTTTACAACAAAAGATGCATAAAGAGGGATGAAGAATATGCAAGGTGTTCATTACTACCACCCAACTGCTCACTCTCACAGCATCACTGACACCCAAAGGTCACTTATATCTTGACCACTGTCTTTCCAGAGTCAAAGAAGAGCCATAAACTGCTGTGTGGAAGGACTCAGATGTGCATGACTCTCTTTAAAACAAGATGATTAATTTGAAACCAAAACTATGCTTTAGTCAATGAGCAGCATTTTACTGACAATCCTGCTTCATTTACCACTGAGGATCTCTAAGCACAAAGATTACAGAACTCGTGGTCATCAGGCAAATCAAATTATTGCTATAAAAATCTCACAGATGGAACAAGAGCATTTATAAAAATGTAAATTTTTCATTATTACAAAAAGGCAATACAGGATACCTTTTGCAGTGAACACCAATATATATGGAATATATTATTAAATTATAAGTAAAACTAGCTCATAGAAATTGTGTCCTATACAGGGAAAAGAAGATTACATTCGATTATTACTTTTCCAAGATTTTCAAAATCTGGTTTGCCCAATATTTCCACAAATAAGACAAGTAGAAACTACAGAAGTTCCTACTCTTTTTAGAAGACTTGCTTTTTAAAGAACAGGCTCTGCCAAGACAGAAATCATTACAAGTATAAAAAGTGAAATGCCTTTAACACCTCTGCTGAACAGTCTAAACACCATGGTCTTACAAAGTATTGAGAAGCTTGTGCAGAGCTTAAAGTCATGGCCTAACTGGTATTGCATCTGCACAGAGGAGAACTGACAGTCCAAGCTCAGCAGGTGTTGACATTTGTAACTTGATTTCTAAGCCTCTTGGTACAAAAGAAACTGATGAATGTTTCATTCTCCTGTTGCTTTGGAACTGGAAAACACAGCTCCCAAACAGCACAGACCTTTTGCTTTTGCTTACATCATGGAATCACACAGAAAGATTATTTGCCCACACTACCCACACCCAGCAAAGAAAACTGGACCTGATCTTTCAACCCCATTAGGCAACACAAGCAAGCACTCAATTAATTTAAATAAGGACCTACACTGAAAGGAAAAACTTTTTGCTTGCAATTTTACAAATGTAGCTTCCAGCTGTACAGCACTCATGGACTCCTCCAAATGAGAGGAGCATCTCAAGGCCTTTTTAATAAATATTTTAATCTCTGTGGAAAATGAAAAAAAAAAAGAAAAAAAAAACTTCATGAGAAAAAAATGCAATTCCAGAATTTAGACTATACAAAGTACTTTAGTGGAATAACATGATTAAACTTTTAAATATGAGAACAGTTAAAAGGCAGATTTTATCAAAAATATACTTGTAAAGTGCATTTCTTAAGACCTAGATCAATGAACAAACATTGGTGCCATAGTTAAAATTACATATTGACACTTACATTCACATTGTCATGTGGAAAAGTAACATATTAATGGCACGTACAAAATACGTTTTTATACCTGCAGGCCCTATTCCTTGTATCTCAAATATAAGTTAAAAGCTGAGCCAATCAACTCCAGTGTTTTAAGTGATAACTAAGACCTAAATACAAAATTCAGCATATCTCTATAGAGATGTATCTTTATATAATTCAATATTCATTACATACTTAGCCTGAGCTATAGAAATAACATATATCCAACAAGGTTACATCATTAGCAGGAATTACACCAATCTTTGTTCTTCTACTATGTTACAAGGTCATTTATTGTGCACTTCATTTAGCCCAATAAATTGTAGCTGTACTGAAATACTTGCTGTGAAAAGAAATTTGAGGCAGGACTTTTTTTCATGAGATCCCTTCCAGCCCCAAATGCTCTGTGATTCTATAACTCACACGTGCTGCCACAGCATACATGGCTGCTGTGACATGGCCCAGAGCACCAAGTGGGAACTTGTGGCAAAGAGCAACAAAAGCGTCTGGCAAAGATTTCTGGATATATCCAGGATCACACACACGCTCCATCTACAGGGGATCTAAGGAGATTCAACAAAACAGTCATAGAATTAATATTGGAAAAGAACTTAAGATCATCAAGGCCAAATGTCAACCCAGCACTGCCGCTGTAATCCCTGAATCACTAAATCACATCACCGAGCACCAGGTGCAAAAGCTTCTAAACCACTTCCAGGGATCGTGATTCCACTACCTCGCTGGGCAACTAATTCCAATGCCTGACCACCCCAACAGTGAATTTTCTTTTTTCTAGAATCTAATTTGTATTTCCAACGTCTTAGCTTAAGGCCATTTCCCTGCATGCACGACAGAACAGACCAGCCCCCCACCCCACTACAACCTGCTGTCAGGTAGCTTATATAGAGAGGAAGAATCCTATGCATTTACAAAGAGACATGTTAACCCCATTACAGAGCACTAAGTGCAGTGGCTCACTCTACTTCCCAGTGGAAATGCAGCAGAGAGGGAAACAACCGCTGGGCAGTGGAACCGTGTCGGTGTAAAACCGCGGAAGGCAGCACACGCAGCGGTGTTCCGTTCATGAGCGCCGATTACAGAGCTCGATGGTGTCACTCAGCTACCTCCCTGCCCCCGACGCGCCCAAATCCCCGAGCTGTCCCCACAGCTAGGGACCGGGGCCTGCAGCAGCTCAGCCCCAAGCCAAGAGAGGCGAGCGGACCCGGCCGCCCCGCTCACCATGGTGCCCGCGCCGGCCCCGCCAGCCGCCGCTGCCGCCCGGCTCGGCCCCACTCCCGGCACATAAATCCGCCCGCCGCTCCCGACCAGCGCACGCCGCTCCCGACCAGCGCACGGCGAGGTCACGCCGAGAGCCCGCCACGAACAAGGCCCGCCTGAGCTGTCTACCCAGCTGCCTGCGCGGGCGGGGCCCCGGAGCGCTAGGACCGGGCCGCGACGGACAGCCCCGGCCTCACCGCTCCACGCCCGCGGGCTGGCGACAAGCGTAGAAGGTACAGGCGCCCACCGCGACGCACGGCCCGCGGGCCCCTTGGCGACAGCCCTGTCAGGCGCCGCGGGGCCAGCCTGTCCCGGCCAGGGCACCGCCGCGACCCCAACCACGTGACACGGGAGGTCACACACCCTTACCCCCCCGCCCCCAGCGCGGAATTTCCCCTCCACCACCGACCCCTGCGTGAGGCGCGGCACCGCCGCAGCACCGGGAGAGGAGCGGGGGGAGCGGGGAGCGGGCCCGGCCGCCAGCGGCACCAACGGAGCGCAGCGGAGAGGGGAGGGCGGCGTGCGCATGCGCCGGCGGCGGTGCGCAGGCGCAGAGGGGCGGGTGAGGGCCGAAGTGTGGCCGGGGCTGCGCCCAGCAAGGCCGCGGTCAGCGGTGCCCCAGGCCAGCCCTCCGAGGAACGGGGCGGAGTCGCTTGGCCCGGGGGAAATAGCTGTCCTCCTTCAAGCATACCCAGTACTGCGCACGGCGAGGGACCGGAAGGGACACACCTGGACAGTCCGACCCAAAGGAGCGCTGGGAAATAGTCGCGTCGCTCAAGAGTTTTGTCGTAGATCGTGAGGTTTTAAATGCATCACTGTGGTGCCTTATGTGTGAGCTGGAAACAAATAGGAGTATTTTGCTTGAACAGATAAATAGTATTTCAGTAGAAAATACTGTAGAGAATGTAGAAAATAACATCTGTTCGTATTTTGTCACGTTTTGCCTGCCTTCTGAGAAACCCAGGAGAGCAATTCATAAAATCATAGGATGGTTTGAGGTTGAAGAAACCGTATGGCTAATCTCATTCCAAGGCCATACCGTGTCCAGGGACATCTTTAATTAGAGCAGGTTTCTCAGAGCCCGGTCCAGCTTGGCCTTTCAGAGATGGAGCATCCATCCACATTCTCTGGGCAACCTGTGGCAGTGCCTCACCACCCTCACAGAAAGGAACTTTTCCCTAACATGTAATCTAAATCTCTCCAGTCGTAGTTTAAAACTGCATGTCCTGGCCCTATCACTACCTGCCTGTGTAAAAACTCATTCTCACTCTTTTCTTGTAATGCCATCTTTAGATAAAGGGGCTCTCAGATCTCCCAGGAGCTTCCTCTTCCCTAGGATGACCATTGCCAGCTCTCAGCCTGTGTCCTTAGCAGAGGTGCTCCGGTCCTGTGATCACCTTTGCACACCTCATCTGGGCTCACTTCAGCAGATCCATGCCTTTCTTGTGTTGAGGACCCCAGAACTGGACACAAAACCCCAGGTGGAGGTTTCAGGAGGTCAGAGCAGAGGGGCAGAATCACCTCCTTTGATCTGCTGACCAGGCTGGTTAGGGTGCAGCTCAGGACAGGGTTGTCTTTCCAGGCTCCACATGCACCTTGTAGGCTCATGTCCAGCGTTTTGTCCACTAGAACCTTGAAATTCTTCTCTGCAGGGCTGCCCACACTGAATCTAAATCTTGCTCCACACACAAATCCCAAGGAAAAGCTAATTTAGTAAAAGTCTCAACAACCATCAGGAGGAGTTATAATCTTTCATTCTGGCATTTTTAATTGTTCCTTTGAAATATGTTGCAGCTAAAAAAACAACAAAGCCCACTCAAAATTAGATTTCTGTAACAGTAAAACAAATAGATTTCAAAGGAAATCCTTTCAGATACCAGAAACTATAGTACCAAAGATGATTTTGACCTATTCAAACCATTTAATCTTAGTCAACAGGTTGGTCTTTGGCCTTCCAATTTATTAATGCTTACTTGGTGACATTTATGGCAAATGAAGCATGTCAAGAAAATAACAAATTCTAAAGGCATTTGTTCTACAGCATGTCTTTCTTGCAGATGGAATACTAAAGAAAATTAAGCTCTTTAAAAGGCAAAGTTACAACAAAAAGGCGTCAGTCTCATTGTAGAGATGGTAAGTGATGAGGTCCATTTGGAGAGCAACTGATTTGAGACATGTTTACTTGTGAAGGTAAGAGTCTCTAAAGTGCTCTAAAAAAATTCTTACTTGTAGAACTCTGACATAAGATTTCATCACTGATATGAATTGGTAGCATTTTATGAAAAATAATCAAAATTGGAAATGAGCAGAACTGTTTCATTAGCTGAAACAAGAATTGGTCAGCTTGACCTCTCACAATCATGATTTCAGAGCTCTACTATTTTAATTCCCATGTTGTTAAATTGATGTTTCACACAAAGACAAGGCCAAAGTTGTTGTAATCATTATGGAAAAATGGATTTTTGAATGGATTTGTATGTCTTGAGTGGAACCTTTGCAGCAAAAAGGAAAAGAAAACTGTCCCGTGCATTACTGCCACTGGTGCAAACACCACGTAACCTGTGAAGTTGCTCTCTTGAGCCCTCTTGTCTCAAACAGTGGGTAAGTTTTAAGGAACACATTAGAGCAGACACATTTTTACTGCCTGTGCCAGCTGGATAAAAGGCTGTCTTAAGCTGGATGTATATGCCTCATTATTCAGAAAAGAGGCAAGGCTCCCCAAAAATACATTTCTAGACTGTCAAATGTAGTCTCAGCTGCCACAGTTGAAGCAGTTGAAACACTTAATTAAGAAGTCTTCTAGTGTAATGTTAAAGGGAACTGAGCTGCTGAAGGAAAATTTATTATAACACTGTCTACACTCCCTAAATGACAGAAGGTAAGTTTAGATCAACAAAGGCCAAGTCACCTAATATATGAAAACTTGTATCAGTAAAAAGTTATTTATGAAGTGAACAACAGGAACACATCATTGCCATGTGTCCTGTTTATTCCTAACTTTCTATTATTTGAGATACTTTTCATTTTTGTAAGGTAAATACTATTAAGAGATTCATTTAAAGCCTAATTTTACACATGAGAAGATACTGAAGAAAAATAGTGGCCAAATCATCAAAGTATGTTCCAAAGAGAGGTCATTAATTTTTTTTTGGCAAGCAGCACATCAGCTGGAAATTTTCCATTTGGGGGTATAATTCTAAATCTTCCAACTACTACATAAAAATTTCCCAGCATTTCAAAATGTAGTGACAGGACCAGGGGGACTGGCTTTAAACTGACAGTGGGTAGCTTTAGATTAGATGTTAGGAAAAAATTATTTATTGTGGGAGTGGTGAGACTGGCACAAGTTGTGCAGAGAAGCTGTGGATGTCCCATGCCTGGAAGTGTTCAAGGCCAGGTAGGATGGGGCTCTGAGAACCTAGTCTAGTGGAAGGTGTTACTGCCCATGGCAAGGGTTGAAACAAGATGACCTTTGAAGTGCCTTCCAACCCAAACCATTCTACGGTGACTTTACAGTTTAGTATAAAATTATAAAAAGTGGGAACGGGTTTGCTTTGTGGTACTTTGGATTTACACAGTTGGCTGCTCAGCTTATTTGAAATAGTTCTGTGAATAGTGGAGCTAATGAAATTTGGCTTCCTGAAGATTTCTCTCACGATTGTTAGATTAGAAATGCACATTTCTGTTTTACAAGTGTGTCTTCATGGGGCATTTATGGTATCTTTGACCTACACCTAGGCAGTGTAATTATAATCAAGAATTTCCACTGATACATGCATTTGAAACAGGCCAGTGGGTTCTGAATAAGGTGAAAAATCACTTACCAGTATAGAAGAAGATAGATTCACAGATCCATAGGAAAATATGGCACACTGCATCACCATATGCCTTATTTCTGTAAGATCAAACATATATATCAGAACAAAAGGAAAACACTTGTATCTGTACCTGTAGCATGTTTGTTTCACCTGTTTTACCATACCCTAAGGCAGAAAATTATGATTTCAAAGGCAGTGGGTTCATTTTTGTGTGCATACTTGTATGTCTGTGTTTACTAAGTTGCCTCAGGACCTAGTTCTGGCCTGAGTTTTCTAGATATTAATCCCTACCCCCAGCCTCTCTACTGTATTTTAAAAATACAACCAAATTATTTTAAGTACTTATGTGTTGTTCTGCTCCTGTGGATCTCTCAGGCTCCAGCTAGCTGCAGGAGCGGTACGGCGAGCGTGGGGAACCGCAGGGCACAAACGATGCCTGTGCTGACGCTGTAAGGCTGGTAGCTTACACCGTGTGAAGGAGATGACGACGAGGAGGAGCCAGATAAAGGAGGTGAGGGAGGCTCTCTCTTTGAGGTTCCAACAGGGTTTATTAGAGTCACAGGCGTCACGGAGAGAGGAGCGACAGACACTGCTGTGCAGCAGCTTTTAAACAAGGGGTGGTACACTGGGTGGAATACAGCAACAACCAATGGGATCTCTGTGGGTGGGAGTTACAAGGGGTGGTACAGAAAACCTTAACCAATGGGATACACAAAGGGGAGGATACAAAACTCAGGCACCAACCAGATGTCGTGGAACACAGAACATTCTAGATAAAAGGGAAGGAGTAAACCTAGATGGATAGACAAAGGGGTTGGCATAACTAAGAATTGTTCTAGAAGGGTTTGCAATGTACCAACTGTGGGGAATAGAAGGGGAAGTCATGGCACATCACAACACTTATGAAAGTACGTGTTTTTAATGCATTGGTTCACACAGCTATGCCATGCATACAATATTCACATCTACATATACATCTATATGCATAGAAAACTTAGGCTGTCTAAATGTGCTGTTTCAAATGGAATTCAACATAAAACAGGCAAATCAAATATATCACTGCTAAAACTAGGCACTCATTTTATCTACGTTGTGACATTTCTGAAGCCATTACTGTTCTGTTCAATTAACTTGAAATATGCTTTCTGATAGTACTTTTTTTCGCCTAAAAATCAAGTTACTGAGTAGCAAGTGCCTTCTTGATGAGTAGTTTATTGCCAAAAAAGCCAGTGGTGTGTTGTGATTTCATTTAACCACTATATGTTAAAAGAATTTAAAAATACGTCTCTGATGGTAGTATTTCCTTTCAAAAAGCATTGAGTGGTTTTGATGCTTTTTTCTCTGTATTGTATCTTGAGGTTTCATGTATGTTGTTCTAATATACAATAAAGTACCTGAAAAACAAAGTCATAACAGTGTCATCAGAACATAACTATATCAGTAATGGGCTAGTTTATGCTGCAGTGTCCCAGAGTGGCATTTGTGTGTAAAAAATCCTGTCCTGAGTCAACCAGCAAAGTCAATTGATGAAGCATTCCAGACGTGTAATGCAAAAAAAAGGGGAAGTTCTTTGGTATGTTGGTGTTAGAGCCTGCAGCAGATGATGATCAGTGGACTGAAATCTGCAGTGGAAAAGATATTGTGTGTGTGTGCAGGAGCTGGATTACTGAAGGTCTTGCACATCAAAATCAGAATTTTAAAATTAATCCTCTACTTCACAGAGAAGCAATGTAGTGGGCAGAGTAACTCTGGTGTGTCTGGAGGCTTGGAAGCAAGCTAGCTACCTGGCAGGGATATTCTTTTAATACCTGGGGACAGTTCTACAGGCCTCTACTCTTTGTCTCAGTTCCTTGGGCATTAGGAAGTGTATCCCAAGCATTTGTAAGTATTACAAACATACTTTAAAAAAAACAAACAAGCAAATGAAACACTGACTAGAAGAATATTCTTCTCCTACAAATCAGAATATTAAGGCAGGATTTTTAACACTCAGGATTAGGAATTCTCCAGCCTCTCTTGATGATCTGATCACATGGCTCTCCATTCCTCACAAGAATGATGATTTGTAGAGCTCTAAACCATAGCAAGGACCCCAAATAGACTGACCATGAGTGGGTGGTGATCAGGTAATTACTTATTCTTGTCTCATGCTGTCAAAGGGGAGATAAGGGTCAGAACGCAAATTTCCCCCCCCTCCTAGCCCCTGGGCTATTCATCAAGGTCAGTGATGAATTTTTAACTTTCCTATGCTGTCAGGGAAATGAACAGGTCAGGCTCAGTCATCTTTGTAAAGAGGGCTGCATGCACAGAAAACCAAGCAGCCCCTCATTTTTATTTGTTGTCTCTGTCTACCTTTCCAACACATAAACAAATCATATGTGCAATCCTTTCTTCAGAAAAATCCCCAAAAGGCTAGCACTGGGAAAACTGTCACACAGTGGGCCCTGAAGAAGTTAGCTGTTGTCATAGTGGAAAGCACTACTGCTGTCTAATAAGTGAGAGTTAATAAAATGAAGTGGTACACCAACATGTGAGTTATGAAGATCTTCCTTCACTAATGGGAGTTATCTAGTGTCCCATAGATGCTCATTATGTGTTGTTTATATCCAATAATAAAGTCTTGTGTTTCTTCAGTAGCATTAACTGGAAATGGTGCTCTGTGCTCATAGAATAAAAGCTATCAAGGAATTTTGTTGCCTGTACTTACTTTTCTCCATTTTTTTCTTGCTCTTCTCTGTGCTTCCTATCAGAATGATATTTATAGGAGCATTTTGTCAATCAGTTTAAAATAAAATCTTAAAAACATCTTGATACAGCCTTAGTATGAAGACTTAGGGTGTTAGCATAGCAGGCCAAACTAATCCCCAGTGTAAATCCATTTTTTTCAACACTGGATAAATCTGGGTCAAAAATGTCCAAAAGAAATGTAGTTATGATGTAAGGCTCAAATTCGTAAGTGCAACAGAACAGCTAATCTGTTGAGTGTTTTCAAGTGTGTCCTTGTGTGCCTTATTGTGATTCCAGCATAGCCCTGGGGTAAAAATGTGAAGAATTCTTCCATTCTTCTGTAATATGAAGTGTCACAGAGGCAAAGTTAGCATTTGTTCTCTGGTATGCTAAGGAGAGATCAATTAATTTTATAAACTGGCTTTGGATAAATGATGCTGAAACAATCAGTGTTTAGGAGTTAATGGGGGTTATACAGTTTTAGATGCCAGGATCCTTAAATTTTGGGACATATTGGCAAAAGCTGAATGTTTTCAATTGTGCCCTTCTGTTTCTCTGAGATTAAAGGGAATAATAAATTAAAAATTGAAAAATATTTTTAAAGAAAAAAAATAATTATTCTGTCAAACTCTGCTATAGTGCTCTAAAGTGATTCTCTAACAGCCTACCATACTGTGGGGAGCAGGAAGACTGAAACATACTGGAAGTAAACACGTTTTTACATCCTTAAACATTTCAGTCTGTTTTGTAAGGAATTCTGATGGTTTTAATAATGCTATATTTATTTGCATGTGAGTGTGTGCATGATGGTTTCATAGTCATTTCACCTGGTTACTTTAGGCCTTGTTGTCCAGTTCCTAGCTAACCAGCCTGAAGGATACTAAGTTCTTATAACTCTGATGAAATTGTGAACTCCAGGGATTGTCGAGAGGTGTTAGTTTTGCATGACTTGGTTTTTCGGTGCGGAGGGAGGAAGCCAGCCACAGAAGTGATTTTTTTTCTGTGGGAAGCTACTAGAAGTTTCCTCCATGCCGGGTAAAACTAATTGCGGACTGACTCTGAAAATAAACGTGCTGCCAAGCCAATTAAAGTAGTTGGTAATGCCTCAGTGATGACATATTTAAGAGGGAAAAATATGCACACAATTCCTCTTTCTTTCTCTCCTGCCAGGGCGGCCGCCGGGGCCCTTCCCAGTGCAGCCAAGACACGCGGCCGGGGCTGTCCCCACACGGGCCGCAGGGAACTGTGCCTGCTTGGCCGCTGTTCCCTGGCTGTGCTGAGGGGGAAGGGCAGGGCCAGCAGCAGCAGCTTCTCCTTTGCGCTGCCCCGCAGGAAGAGAGGCACCGAAGGGAGCTGGTGCCGCGGCAGCCACCAGGGACCAACAGCGGGGCCAACAGGGAGGGGCATGACGAGCCAGTCCCTGATGCAGAGCCCCAATGGGATCGACCTTTCAGCGCTGCTAAACCCTGTAAGGGCTTTCCTGTTGATAGAACTTGAGAACAAACAAACATACGGACACCAATTCTCTCCTGAGTCAGAGAAAAGGAAAAGGTGAAGACACCTGAGCAGAACAACGTGGCAACACCAAGGTGGGTGGAAGGAGGAGGGAGGGGCAGGAGGTGCTCTGGGCGTCGGAGCTGAGATTTCTCTACAAGCCATGGTGAGGACTAGAATACAACAAACAAAATGTTTCCCTGTAATTCATGAAGTGCATGGGGGGATTGCACAGGTCCCCTCACAGCCCATGAGAAAGGTGTTTGTGCTGGAGCGCGTGGATGCTGAAAAGCTGTCACCTTGTGGGACACTCAAACAGAGAGAGAGAGGAGATAGAGAAAGAGAACCCTTGCTTCCAAACCAGAACAACTCACCCTTGAAAAACTATGAAAAACTAACCTCATGAACTAAAATTATGCACACCATGTAGTTTGAGAAGACTATTTTGTCCGTGGGAGGGACTCAAGTTACAGCAGGTTGGGCAGGACTGCTCCTCCTGAAAATTAGAACTACGTTGGCAAAGTCTATGAGAAAGACCCCATCACATAGCAGAAAAGAGAATCCTCTCCCTAAGCGAATGGAAGAAGGATTTTTAGAAGTGACATGCTGACTAAAACCCCCATGTTTTGTCTCCCTGCACTGTTGGTGGGAAGGAAAGAAGGGCTGGGGGAGTGTGAGGAAGGTGTTCTAAATGTTTATTTTAACTCTCATTATACTACTTTAATTCTGTTAATAAATTTTTCTTTATACCTTTAAAGTTTTGAGCCTGTTTTACCCTTAGAGTGTTTTCTCCTAATCCTTATCTCACCCCATTTGATTTTTGGTTTTTCTTTCCCCCTCCTCTCTTCAACTATAGCAGAGGAGAATGAGTGAATGGTTTTTCATGGGCACCTGGCTTCTAGCCAGTGTCAAACCCTGATAAGGGAGACTCTCATTATTGCTCCAAGCAAGGATAGTGCTACAGTGTGAACTCCCCCCTTATTAAAATCTGTGTCTAAATGCAGGCAAAGCATCAGCTGGTCCAAGCACAAGACACTGATACAAATGAGATCAGGCCTCATTAGTGACACTGCTAATGTGAGATTTGTACTCAGTAAAGCTTGAGCCTCTTGTTTAGTAGCACCCAGGACAAGAAAGCTGGCTGTTTCAAGGTGTTTTTGAAAACTTACGCACTGTCTTTTATGCAATAATCTCTAAAGAGTTCTTCACAAATGTTAAAGACAGGTGGCACCTTGCCTTGTAGATAGTCAGAAGTATAGGGAAAGACAGTATATCTATATATGTGTGTGTGTATAAATATACATTTATTTGAAAAGTCTTTGGAGAAATATATATGGATTTACACATATCTAAATGTGTGTTCATGTATGCATGTGTGTGTCTATATACTGTATATGTTAGTATTTACAGAAAACTTGATAAAATGTTGTTGCCGCATTCTCAGTTAACATTCTGAGAATAGTCCTCAATTGAGGACTTTATATTTAGACTCCAGTGAATACTGGTGAATTGAATCTTTTAAAAGTTAGCCACTTAGGTTACCAAAAAATAGATTTACCAAAATTATTTTATCTACCCGTTGGGCAAATATTGGTCTTTGGGCAGAGGGATTGCATGAGGCAAGCCCTTCCCTTCCCTTCCCTTCCCTTCCCTTCCCTTCCCTTCCCTTCCCTTCCCTT
>VZUA01070860.1:16743-29283 GCA_013401035.1 Horornis vulcanius
CATATCTGTCATGTACCACTTAGAAAAAGAATTATGAAAGTTTTTATGGGTGTTTTTAGTAACAGCACATTTCTGGTGCTTCCCTTTTTATTGCTGAAAAATTGCAATCCCTTTAGACCTCACTATTCTTGTGTCTTTCATTCTAATGTCCTGAGAAATAGACCTAATAGCAAAGAAGTAATTATTGATACAAATCTAACTGTAGCCCTGGGAATTTTATCATAATCTCTTGTGCATGGCTCAATCTCTAAACTCCCTCTGTTAAACTCCTTTCTTCATCTGTCATACTCAATCATCATTTTGGTATAAGTTTAAAAAATTAATTTTCTGTAAGAAAATGGATACAACCAGAGCAAACAGCTGCCTGAATGTTACACAATACAGGAGAAGTGAAGGTGACATGCTGCCCTTTTGATATGTCTATTCAATATTTATTGTCAACTTCAGCTAACATTTATATGGTATGAATATTTTAAAACAAACTCATTACTACACCAAAGTACTTACTTGAGTAAATATGCTACAATCAGCTCCACTGACCCATATTCCTTTAAATACTAGTGATTTTTCTGTACAAGGAAAAGCAGAAAATGAGGATATAATGGAATTGTGGAAAATGAAATTGTTTTGATAGAATTGATTTGACACATTGCTTCTTCATAGCAAGAGTTGATCCTCTTTGTTTATCAGCAGAATATCTTTAGTATTGCCTTAATGGTCAGAATTGGCACTTCTAAAATTAATACCATTTTACAGTTATTATGGGATCATTTTACCGTTTTTTTTTTTTAGAATTTCAAATAAGGATGGCATTTTGGTGTAGAAGTAGGATAAATTCAAAACAGTAGAGACTATCAGTGAACAGTGAGATAGTTCCAAGAATATGTAAAGATTGTGTCTGTACTTTCAAACTGAAGTTGGTAGTCAGTATAAAGATGGAATTATAAGTCCTAAAAATTATAATATGTACCTAAACTAGCTTTATATTTTGGCGTGTGTTTTTCCTCTTTCCTTGTACAGGGCTGAATTTTTTTGGCTAGCTGAGAGGTGGAGTGGCAGCTGATCTCTTAAATTTAGCTTCAAGATTATGTTTCACTTCAGTTAAATAACCTGTGTTGACCAAAAGTATGACTCTTACCATGGAATATGCTATTGTTCTCTAGAACTAGGGTTTAGCATTTGTCACTGAGACATTCAACATTAGGCCATCTTCATATATTCATTATTTGTGGGGGAATTTTTTGGGTTTTGGGTTTTTGGTGTTGTTGTTTTTAGCTATATTGCTATTTATTTGCTTCCCTGGTTTGTTTTTTTAGGCTGTACTGAATGGACATCCCAACTCCTGAAGTGTAATGCCTGTGATACGTCATGGACACAGTAGAACATAATGAGTTTTGCTGTAAACATCAACTAAATAAGGTGGCTCTGAGGGGTAAGGAAGGTCCAAATGTGGAGCCTTATTAAAATACATTGGTTAACAGGAGATACCCAGAGGACCATTTTGAGGACAGTCACTGATCATGAGCAGGCTCTTGATATATTTTTATGAGTTTACTACGGGCGTGAACGCCACCATTTTTCCCCTCAGTGCAAAAGGAATACATGGCCTTTACTGTGGGACAAGTCAGAAATCCTTAGCTGATACTATAAAAAGCAGGGAAAGCTAAATGTCTACTTCTGTGCTGGTCAGGAGGAAGACTGGGAGCTGGGTGAAGCTGCAAGGAGCCTACCAAACCCATCAAGGGACTTGTGGAGATGAGTGTAAGGTAGCTTCTGGTGTTTCTAAGAGGAAGAATTTATTTTGTTTGCAATCTCTTTACTAGTCTTGGAAAGCTGTTAGCCAAACAGCTTTCAGGTTATATTGAGAAAAGTTAGCTGTCTATCTGCTCAAATGGATTTAGGAGGTTGTGCTGGTGAGGGACCTCCTTGCTGAAAAGACATGCTCATGCACTGTTGTTTCCTCTGACTGGACATGGTTAAAGCCTTTATGTCATGTTCTTCAAAACTACAAATTATGGAGCTACTGCCCTGTGAGCTCACTGTGAATTACGGAGAAAATGTGGGTCATTCTGGTTTTTTTAAAGTTTCAATAGTTAATGTGTCATTTTGGTTACAGGTACCCATGTTATTCCCCCAACCCCAAATTGCCAAAGACCATCAGTTGCAAATAAAGGAAATCCTTCTAATAGGAGGGAAATTTGCATTAGAATAGGACTGGTGAAACATTACTGCTTTTTTTACAAGGTTCTAGGTAGTTTATAAAAAGGTTACTAGAAGTCAAGTAACCTTTGATTCAAGCCCAATGTCTTCACCAGGAAGAAACACAGAAAACACCACAAAATTATAGAGCTAAAGATGTGTATCATTGCCAGAAGTGAAATAATCACATACTACTCATTCTGTTCTCATAGTATATAGGAAAGTTGAAGCTAAGCTAAGAAACTTTATCTGCAATGTTTACAGGGTTAAGAGACTTTGTAAGGACAGACTTCTGTTTAAGAGGATGTCTTTAGGGGTTCTCTGCTGCCTATCTGCACCTGTTACAAAAAGAGAGCCAAAAGATCTCCCTGCACAGGGGAGGAAAAAAAGCCCAAATAAACCAAAAATACCAAACCAAACCAACAAAAAAGAAACCACTCAATCAAATAAACCCCCACAAAACCACTAAACGTAAAAGTGATTTTGGAGCAAAACAGAATTTTTATTTTTAAGACTCCTCAAGAGATAGCTGCAGTACCTGGAGGATGCAGAGCATCTCCCCTGAGCCTACTGGGGTCCTGCAGTAGCCATGACAATTTGAGCAGCCTTCACAGTGCAGGGCTGGGGGGACAGCTGCCTCATCCCAGACATGATCTGAAAGCTGACTCCAGGTGTTTTGATTTGCAGGATTCAGCCCTGTTCTGGATGGGCAGAGCTTCTTTTTCTCCCTGCAGTGTGAGTTGCACCGGTGTTTAAAGACTAGTGCAGCAAGGAAGGGTCGGAGGGTCTTGGGGGAGGAATCAAAACAGAACATCACAGGAAAGAGATTAGTGAATTATTTGTCAATAATCACGGCAGTAATCTTATTTACGAGTCTTCAGGATGCAATGGTTCCCGAGTGTCCAGGACCCCCCTTTTGGCTGTGCCTGAAGGAGAGACGCTGGCAGTATAAATGTTTTGCCAGGCAAACGTTTTCGTTGAAGATGCCCTGTGTCGGCCGAGGTTAAACTGTCTGAGAACGGTGCTGAATTCATACCGGAAAAGAGTGGATATTGGGAGCAAATCGACTGTCACACGCGATTTGCCAAACTCTGATTTGCTTTTAGGAAGATATCTGTTACTCCTGTTACGGGAAGGGGACAGGATGAGGCGCGAGTGGCCGCGGTCCGGGCGTCTGGCTGCAGCCGCTGTGGAAATACAGGATTTTGAGGTCGGATTTACTTGTCGCACTTTTGGCCCTGCCCACGCCTCCTAAAACCTGTGAACAGAGTAGACAGAAGGGGTGAGGCGTGGAGGGGAGGGGGCAAGGAAAATTTGGTGTTTCCTTTGTCGTACTTTGCAGAGGTGGTTTGGTTTTGCCCTGTTTCCCGTCCGAAGGTTATCTCCAAGTCCTGTCTCGGGCCCGGGCTGCCGTGCTCCCATCCCCTCTCCCCTCCGCCTGGAGCGAGGGAAGCGGCGCAGCTCCTGCTGCCCCAAACTCTGCTTCTCCGGAACCAAATGTTGCCTGTAACAAATTTTTAGCCTCTGGGCGGTGCTACTCGAGCTGTCGGTCTCCTCTTTGCCGTGCCCAAGAGGATTTGCTCTTGCTGGAAAGGCTGTTTTTTTCTCCTTTTCTGCATTTATAGTACCGTGTGTGCTATATTTATAGGGTATGCTCTCGTATTATATACGTTGTAAGGGATCCCCTGGAGTAGCCTTTGGATTTTTATAGCCCGTTTCACGGCCTTATTCTTTTCACAGTAGCTTTTTTTTTTCTCCAGCTTCGCGGACTTAATGGAAAGGCAGGCAGAACAAACCCTAAAAACTGGGGAGCAGACAGAGGGAAGGTCTCAGTAAGGGGTTTCCTTAGGATTTTCTCGAAAGCCAGGAGGAAGAGGTGAGTGGGTGAGGGGCACCACAAAACGGGCTCCCCTTGGGATGGGCGGGGAGACAGTGCGGGGTGTGGGTGCGGAGACACCGCAACGCCTGGAGGATCGTCCTTGAGAAAAGAGGCGGGCTGTGCCAGCAATCACTGGCTGGGAATTCTTTCTCATAAGTATTCAAATATTACGTTAATTATTGCCCCTGCAGACTTTCACTCCAGTTCACACACACACACACACACACATATATATGAATTTTCTAAGCACCCAAAATGCTGCTTGTCCTGTATTTAAATATATATAGATATATGCTTTTTTTCTCTGTTTGGTCTTTTTTTGGCAAAAGGAAGGTTTTGAAACGGGGGGCGTTAAAGTCGTTTTGTCAGTTAGTGTGATTTGAAAGTGAGCCAGTGTAGCACTTCAGCCTGCCCTCAGCAATCAGGCTTTAGACTCATGAGACTTTGATTGTATGAGTTGCCTTATTTGCATCGATGCGGACGAACCAGCTGCTGGAGCATACAGAACTGCACCTGACTCAATCACTGAGTTCAGGATTAGCACAGGGAATCAGGAATTCACTGTGCTGCAAGGCAATCTCAGCCCTACATTAGAGTCATTCATGCAAAATGACCCAAATTTGCAATGAGCACAATTAGCAATCTAAAGATGCATTTTAATTTAAAGGCTGACATTTGCTTGCATTTTACTTATTAAATATAATGATTATGTGCTCTTTAGTATGCAAGGCTGAGGAAGATGAGCTTTTTACTCCCCTGTGAGCCCTACCAAAGTGTCCTAACTGCAATTCTTATTTAGGACAGACAAGAAATGTTGTGCTCTGTAACCTAAAGGATGGGTTTCTTTCTTTTGTTCACCGTTTACAAGAATAAAATAGAAAGCGTTTGGGTTTTTTTTCCCAGAATTTTTTGCTTTTCCCTCTCATTAAGCAATGGCTTCCAATTTAAAGGCCAAAATGTTTTTCCCTGTTATGTATCTCTCTCCTCGCCCACCAAATTGTTCAAAGCATTCCCATACCTAAATCACCTACAATTCCTGTCCTGGGAAGAGGGGTGTTTCACCAAAGTTAAACCGCTTGAGTGAGAATGTAGTAAAGTAGTTTCACTCTTGATCACTCCTGACACCCAAAGATCTTGAATTCAGAAAAGAAATCAAAATCTGAGCTCTATTTACCTTGCTTTTGTGTATCTAGGTATTGAAATATCTACCTATGATGTGGAGGTGGGGAGGGGAGGGGGGGCACAAGGGACAGGCAGGAAGTGAAAAAAGTGTGGATTAAGCAATAATTTGGAGCAAAAAGCATGCAGTTCAAAAGCTAAAGCTCTCATTGGAGAACAGAAAATTTAATGAGCTTTTAATGGAATGCAATGCTGAGAGTAGTAAATTATTTGTTAGTTGACGATGCAATCAGCATGCTAATTAGGGTTGCTTGGTTTTTTATTAAACATTGACTGAATCAAACCAGTTAGTCCTTCTTGTTCTGCCTGGGGGTCTCTCGTGGAGCAGATGGACATTCAGAACAGAGATTGTCAATAAAGGTGAGTGTGTTCCAGGTAGCATTTAAATATGGTGATAAAATTCTTCTGATAAATATTTTAAAGCTTTTTAATTCCACAGTGTATTGTGAACTGTGTTTAAATAAACAGTAGGCCTAGAAAGGTGTTCTGTCAATCCTTGTTTCTTTCTTGGATGGTGGATATTACATTTTATTCAGTTATTTTTTTAGCATTACCTTCAAAATTACTTTTGGACAAAAACATAGGCAATAAACAGAAATTGAAGACTTAATATACAAGAAAAAATAAAAATTACATAGAGGAGAAGTTACTGTTCCTGGATATATTAGAAGTGTAATTAAAGTTTTTGTAAATCCACTTGAAATATTTATGCACTTAAAACTAGATTTTTTTTTTTAAATATCAGATTTTTTTTGATTTTTTTTCTTATTATAATTTCTTTAAAGGGACATCCCTTTACTGTCAAATGAGATTGCTTTTTGCTTTAGTGGACTCAAAGAAAAGCAACAAAACAAAACTCCATTGGTATTAACACCACAATGGGGAGGTTGACTATTTTTCTTTTATGTTCTTTTGTGTATGCTGACTGTAAATATTTAGCCTATTGAATGCTCAGACAAACGTTGGATTGCACAGATCAATTCTCTTATTGACTCAATATGCACCTGTTTTAAGACAATGATTATCGTTTTGATTGCCTGTCTGTTTTGGATTGTATAGATTAACAAGAGACACAAAAGTGTATTAAAAGAAAAAAAAAACCAAAAAAAAATCCTGAAGAATTGTAGACCAGAAGCTTTGCATTTTATGTTAATGACAAAATTCTTCTTCTGTAAGTCTCAGTTACATAAATCATCAAGTTATTCACTCATGATGATCAGATTCCTTTAAAATCCAATAAATAACTATCTATGTGTTTTATCTATTCCTGTTTATGACCCAAGAGGTTAAAAGCTTTTGACTCGCATTTGACTTCTGACCTCACATAAATGTTATCTTATCAGTTCCTGCTTGTTAACTTGTATTGAGTGCTTGTCCCTGATGGCTTTCAGATAAAAGGGGTTTTATTATATTTCCTATTGAAACTGAACCATTTGCTTTGTTCTTCGTCTGTAGTCTCAGCCCACAGAGTAACCTTGTAACCTACGTATTTTTGCTGAATAGACTAAAATCCAAACTATTTGCAGTTTTTTAGGAAGCCTAAATTTTGTCCACAAAATTGTTGCTGGATCTAATGTTTTGTAGGATTGTTTGGTCTTTTTTTAAGCAAGTTTGTGATCCAGTGTGGAATGTTATCTTTATATTGTTTCCATAACTTTTAATAATAGTAGATTAAAAAGTAGATTTTGACCAAAAGCAGAGGAGTTAATACGCTCATACAAAGTTATATTTTCTACCCGAATTTGAGAAGCCTCCCTAAAGATTTTTTAATATGCTATATATATTATTCATACTGTATTCATACATATTTTTCTCATCTGCTAAAATGGCCTAGTTATTGGATAAATCTATGCTAATTTTGCCAATCATATTGAAGGGATTTCTTTTATGTTATGTGTTCATCTGTGTCTTTCTGTCCTCCTCATGCACCCAAACTTGTCAATATTAGTGAGATGGCTCATGTGCCAGTGTTCCTCCAGAAAAACCTCTATGATGTTCTGCTGTGTGTGTATAAGCTTAAATATGTTTTCCTTGTTTTATCACTCTTTCCAAGAGTGTTAGGAAAATAGTTCCTCTAGCAGATTTGCTAAGGGACATTTTCCATCAATTTTCTTAAAGAAACTGGTGTATAATCATAGACAAAGAATGAAAAGACAGCCATCTTGTAATGTCATATTGCACTTTTTCTCTGTGACTCATTTCATTTCCACGGAGTCTTTCTTTTCTTTTGCTGTTTTATTTCCTTTCACCTTGTTTGACCACAAAGATAGTACTTGATATTAAAAAAAAAAAAAAAAAAAAAAGAAAAAAGAAAAAAAGGTAGTATTCCACTTNACATGCAGGTATGCCATTCAGGAATGCTGAAAGAGGAAATCTCCTGGATGCATGCTCCCCTAAATTTACTTTATTTTGGCTAATATTTCTTGAAAAAAAACTGATTACTGTTTTAAATGTTAACATTGTCACTGTGGAAAGCTTAAGGGATTTGATGCTTGTTAACATTGCTTATATTTCAACATTAGTAATATTTAATGCAATTGTTATCTTTGTACCTAAAATATTGCATAGTTTAAAGATGTAGGCTCAAAAATAAAATGTCACACACCCAAAATATCTGCTTATTGTAATTTAGTAGTTTCATACCTGAGTATTATGATGTTCCTACATTAGAGCTTTTTTAAAGGAAAGCTAAAATTTGAAATTCAAAACTTGGCCATCCGAAACATCAGAAAATAAGGGTGTGAAGCTATCTATCCATGAAATAAATGCTGTCAGCAACACTGTCATTAACATGCAGACTATTCAGTTCAACATTAGCTGCTCCAGATGTGATTGATTAAGCCAGTACTGGCAATTTACTCACAAACGTTTAGTAGTAGTGTAAACATAGTTGGTTTTAATTTCTTTGAAAACTTGCTGATAAATAGAAAACTTTTCCCTTACAAAAGAAAAGAGAAAAAAAAAAGGAAAAGAAAATGCTTGAAATGTAAAATAAAATCACAACACTAATTAGTCTTAGTGTTTTGTTTTATCAGTGTTTTGTTAAATGCATAGCACATTGGAAGTGCTAAGTATTAATAACTCAGAGGACACAGATAATTCATGACTGTAGTGTTTCAGAATAATAACTCCCATTTGTGGATCCTCAAGGAAAGGAAAGGAAAAAGAAAAAGCTTTTCTTTCTCTTCTTACAAACAGCATAAATTAAGCTTTTGTTTCTCCTATTTTTGGAGAATTTTTATAAAAGCTTATTGAGAATAAATGTTGAGATCAATTTTCAAAAGGGAAAACATATGTTGATGAGGAGGAAAACAATTATCACCTCTTCCCCCCATGCCCCACCAAAATAAAGCACTGTCCAGTTGGTATCAGTACAAGGAGCCATCAAAAGGCATCCTCGTTTGGGGTTGTGAGGATCAGAGGGGCCCAAACCTGCCCCTTGCACCTGCAACTCCTCCTTCAGCTGAACTTAACCCCCCAAAACCTCCCTGTTCACACCTCTTCCTCGTCTGTGGATGGTGGCTTGCCTTCCCTGATATGGGAGTGGGCATGAGACACAAGCATCTTTATTTCTATTGCAAGCAAACTAACCCCATGTCATTTTCTGATCACTATTGCCACGATGAGGAGGGGACTCCCCTCATCCTGAGCTGCCATGGAGCCTCCGCTATCTTTTGTGCACCTGCCAGACCCCCACTGGGGTTCTCACTGGGGAGACTTCCCTCTACTTCTTGGATAAGAGCAGATCACATCCTCTAACAGATTGATTTCCTCCTGTATAAAGAATTAATTAATCAGGAGAACTGATTGTTCTCCTTTTCATGGTGTTAGTGCTAACGTCCTGCGGCATGGTGTGCTCCTCTGTGCCCAAATTTTAGACCCTCAGCAGAACTCACCTTCTGTTTGGGTGCAGCCACCTCCTTGCCTTCCCTGGTGCCCTAAATCACATCTAACACAGGGGAAAGGTAGCTTTGGAACAGTAAATCTTGTTCTGTTTTTTTTCAGAATGAAGCAGGGGAGGAGGTTTTGGCTCTCGCAGCTCCCAGTCTATTACCACTAATGCCCCCCACTCACCTTGGGTCCCAGCTTGCTGTATTTGGGAACATCTCTCCCACTCATCCCTAACAGCTCTGGCACAGGGAAAGACAAATTTGGAGAAATACTGATATTTCCTTTCGTAGTGAAAAAAACAAAATGTATTTGGGCTATTATGGCAGGGCAACTTCCTTAGAAAGATTATTTGAAGTACAAAGGCATTCATTTAGGGCCCACTATGCTGAGGGAAAAGGACCCTGCTATAAATTAACAGCCTGTCGTGGTATTTGGAGAAAAAGAGTGACAACTTATTGGAAGTTCACAAGGAATCATTTATATTTCACACTCCAGTAGGCAGCTGATTTGAGATTGTCTGTTAGCATAACAAAAGCTCTGAGCCTGTGAACTTCAGAAACCTTTCGACCTCTTAGCTGCTGGCATGAATAGCCCCCAGCCCTGACTATAGAGATCTCCCAAAGCTCCCCTGTTCGTGGCTAAATTGTTAATCAGGGTAATTTAATATAGTTTTCAATATGCCCCATCCCTTATTGAGTATGGTATTCACGGATCTTGCCCCCTCCAGAAAGAAAAGTTCTTTATTCAAGTGTGAGAGGGGCAGCTGCAGAGCCCCTGAGCCCCCCCAGCCTTCTCATCCTCCACCTCTGAGGATGAAGGGAAGGAGACAAGCCAGGAAGAGCACACTTATCCCCCCTTTGCTCTCCAGAACCCCCAAACCCAACACCCTCATGCCCTTGCAATCCCTCTTCCAGCAAGTCTAGTGACTCCAATATTAAATCTAGATTTAAATTATTTAATGTATTTGTTTTCACACTTATATTTTTTTCTCCCATCTCTCCTTCTCATCCATGGGCAGTAATCTGGGTACGAGCTGCATCTCAGCCAGCTCCTTCAGGGCACTTCCGGACAGAGATAAGAGGATTTATTTCCCATCCTGTTACTTGGTGTTTCCTCTTCTTTCCCTCATTTGTCCTGCAGAAAGTTGCTGCAGGTCAAAGTTCCGATAGAGGAAATTTGGGGAGTGAGATGAGACACACCAGAGTTTTGAGGGGAAGGAGTGGGTTTTTTACTTGCAGCATAGCCTAGTATTTGAGTTCATGGCATGCTTAAAGCTTCTGGCAACAGTCTGCCAGAATTGGTAAATGATGGGGAAGAAATTTGTGCTGTTTGCAATGTGAGGTGCATAGTCAAGAATACAGTCCACTGCATGATGTGGGGCAGTGTGGCTTTTTCCATGGTCTCTGCCTGAAGTGTGTGTGTGGATTCTCAATATGTCATGTAAATAGCTACTGAAGCACATGGAGAGCAACACCTTCTAAAATAAAACTAATCAGGGGGGTGTTTCTTTAAAATGTCTAAAATCATGCCTGAGTTCTGTTATATGTAAAGATCTTGGAATAATTTGGTCTTGAAACAAAAGAACAAAACTGAATGGAGAACAACATGTAATTGTGCAGACAGACAAATCAGAAACCCATTTTCTGTATTTTATTTTCCTGAAGCAGGGGATTTACGTATTTTCATTGTATATGTTTGTTTTGACTTTAACCATTGTATTTGTGGACATCAGTCACACAGTTCTTAATACTATTTTTTTTTCTTTTTGAAGCTCCATATTTGTGCTTGGTTTCCTTGATAAAGTTCTCATAGATTTCAGAATTTTCACAGCATTTTCTGAAATATGTAGAACAAGTGTTAAGATAAGTTTGTGGTTCTAATATTTGTCAAATGTCTTTTGAACAATCAAGAACATCCAAATAAATAAGATAGTCAGCTTCCCAGAAATTAAAGAAATAGCCACCCAGTTTCATTTAAGAAGAAAAAAATACAGCAATTTTTTCAACTTTTTGTTCATAGTGTTTTTTAATAAGATTTTCACTTCTACAACCTGTGATTCATTTCACATTGAAATCTCTAAATTTCTGTTACATTTTCTTTGATAATATTGGCAATTGTACAGGAGAAGATGCCTTTGCTTTGTGCCTATACAGAAGTATATTTTTGTATTTTTCAGAAAAATACTTTTACGTTCTTAATTAAAATAATTATATTTGGACTGAAAGTCAAGTTAATTCCATTCTGATTTAAAATTGTGTAAGATTTTTTGTTTGGTTGGGGTGGGTTTTTTTTTGCTTTGGGTTTGTTTTTTTTTTGTTGTTGTTTGTTTTTTGTTTTTTTATTATTTGTTTTCTCTTCCAGCAAATAAATAACAGGTTTTCTGCATATTAGGAGATATTCACCTAGGTGCTTATTTCGCTGCTTCCATTTAATGATACAGTTTGGGCCTATGGGCCTATTATATTGGAAAAAGATATATATATGGGACAATGTTTGACATGGGAAATGAATGCAGACACCAGAACAATTATATTACAATCCCATTGGGAGCACTAGCACCAAATTTAGCCAGACTGATGGGGCACTGTCTAGACGGTCCCTTTGTGTATCAGCTGTTTTCTTCCCTACTTTATTGTCCAGCTTGAATATATAGCTGAAACCTGCATATGGAGCCCAAATGTAACCACTCCTGTGGCCATATTTTACCATAAAAAAATGAACAAGATCCCCAAAACTGGATGCCCCACATCCCAGTAGGAGTAGTTACAGAATAAAAAAGCAAACAAACTTTGTTTTTTCTAACAAAGATATAGCTGTGTGCCTATGTAGGCACAAATATGCTTGCACATAAATATTATGTATTTAAAAATGTAATTCAGTAGAATTTTCACTTGAGACCACATATGGATGCGTAGAAAATCCTGGCTGGGGCTCAGCTTTCTGGGGGGAGGGAGCTAAGGATGGTTTTGGAGGGTGGGGGGCAGGTGGAGGGTGCTGTAAACATATAGATCAGTGTTTCAACATGCTCCATCTCTTCCCAAAAGAAGATAGAAGATAATTAAAACAAGCAGGTATTGTGAAGAGGCAATTAGGAGCCACCATACATGTAAATTACAGCCTTTCATTTCTGAAAAGGGCAAAGGATAAAAATAAAGAATGTTTACACTGTAATTGGTAGTGCAGACTACTCACCTTTTCACTTGCTGAAGCTTATACTGAAACAGGTATTAGGTCTTTACTAAAGATGTGTAGTAACATTTTGGGTTTTATTTAAGGAGGAAAGATCAGAAACCTATGAGAGAGAAATTGCTGCAGAACTTATCTTTATCAATAATATGCATCTTGCTACTATGTCACAAGGGATTTTTTTTTTTTTTTTTTTTTCCCTGAAA
>VZUA01070865.1:54317-93360 GCA_013401035.1 Horornis vulcanius
GAGAGGAAAGGAGCTCCTTGCTTCTGGCATGGGGGGCTTAAAAGAGTTACTCAGAGTCCAAGTGGATCCAGTCAACAGTTTTGGACCACCTACTGAGATTAAACCAGGCTTACAGACCTCACTAGCACAGAAGAAAGAAGCAGAGGGATAGTTTTGCAAGATCTCACCTGTATCTAAGTTCTAGACAGTGAATGAAGGAAACACCTAAATTCCTGTCCAGTCAGTGGGGAGGAACACCTGCTTTTCAAGGCTTCAGAGAGACAGCTTTAACTGAAATTGTCAGATAGGGTCTTGAAAAAAAACACCCTCTTAGATAGCTGCCTAAAATACAGTTGCAAGTCTGGTGCCTAAGCCAGGCACACTTGCTAACGTTCAACTTTTGTATTTTAACCTCAATAGAAGCTCTTGTTATGGTGAAATATATGGGGCAGCAGACCATGGCAGCAGAGCTAAAGCCCATAGATCATGGAGTTAAATATTCTACTGTGGACTGAAAGTGAGAGCACACAGTTTCAGCCCATGTGTTGGTTGAAGTTATGAGCACACGAGAAAAGGGGATTTATAATGAGAATGGCAATTCAACCTCAATTATAGTGCACGACTGTCTGCACACTATAAACTGAAGGTTTAATAATGAGGCAAGAAGGCTGAAGGAGAGAATTTCATTGTGTCTGTTCCACAGCCTGGAATTCTTACTAAATTCATCAGATTACTTGAGTTCTCCCTGACAACTGTAGCAATAAAACTAATTTTAAAGGGGTTTATTGTATATTCAGACTGCAACAGAAGATACGGGCAGAGAAAACCCCATAGCAAAAGAGAACTCCAGATTGAGGACTATAATGTATATGAGATTTGAAAGAAGTAAGTGCTAAAAGATGTAGACAGCAGTTTTTCAGGGTCCTTAACCTTGATGAATAAATGAATAAAATCCCTTAAAAAATTGCAGTGTTTCTTTCAAGTGGTTTCCAGCATGTTAATGATCAAGAAAAGCTGAGAAAATTGCTGGGAAAGGAGATGACTTTCCTCAATATGCTTTTACCACAGAGACTATGAGACAGACATGAATTGTAAGCAAATAATACGCAAAATATGACAAGAGAGAGAAGAACAGAGGCTCTTTATCTGTCCATAATGCATTTACATACAGATGTGTTGACTGCAAGACTTTGTGATGCTGCCAAATCAAAGCTGTAATGGAGTCTTGGAGCTTTCCAATTCTTCCACATCCAGGTACTTAGAAACTCCCCTGTATTGTGTTTACCTTACTACACCAAAAGAAAAAAGTACCTAATTTGAAAAGGGACATAGAGGATACACAAGAGGCTTTTTCCACCACCATAAGCCTCCCACTCACCGTGTGCAACACCCCTCCAGCTAATAGTGAATGACAAAGGGGCCTGAGTAGCCCACACCTCTAATTTCTATCACACCAGTAGAATGCGCTACAAAAAAGGGGCTTCTCCCCACCTTCTGCCACACAGGAAGGGAATGTCTTATTGGTGTCCTGGCATGGCCTTGCCCAAGGGAACTGGAGGAAGGTGTAATTGAGGCAGGGAGCATCAAGCACTGATAGGCAAGTTGCCTGCTTTAAATCCCAGACTTAAAAAGCTGTAAAATGGCAAAGGAGAAAGGGGTGCTGAAGGCTAAAATTTTGAAGGTGTCATCTCTAGCAAGATTTTCACCCCTCAGTTTTACTATCTGACAGTGCTTGAAGACAATGCTCTTGTCTCTCCCTGTCTTTGAACTCTCCCCAGCACCAAGATCACCCACACACCCCTCTTCTCTCCTGGCCCCACCAACCTCCAGGTAATAATGTAGCTGATTAGATCTTTCATCATTTTTATTGTTATCCACCCGCAGATTAATAAAACAGCGCTCTGACTGTTTCTGGCTGACCACATTCCCTAATTTATCATAAAGGCTTAGCCTGAAACACTTCTGTCTGACATGTGGGATGAGCTGCAGCCCCTCCCAGCTCAGCACGGCTGCAGGAGCACCGTGGTCCACAGCAATACCCCTATTCTCACCTCACAGAGCAGAAGTTAACGCACCGCAGCAGAGCTGCTAAAGCAAAATTACCAGAGATTGGTACCAGAGTCACAGAGGTGGAAAAATGGGGAGTTAACTCCAGCTCACTGGAGCACACTGTTTCATATCTGTACTGTCTCTTAATATGAGGGAATATGTTCTTAAAGCACTCCAAATTTTCTGTTTAAAGATAGTAATTGCAAGGGTGACTTAACATGGCCTCAGGGACTATCCTGTAAGAATTGGAAGACTTGATCCCTTAAAAGTCAAGCTGGAGGAATCAGGAAACTGGCACTGAAGTTCCCACACATGCTTGCCTTCTTCTTCTTGTCCCTTCCCCTCCCATCCTCTGCCATATCCTTTCCCTTCCCCCTTTGCCTTCCTCCTTTAGAGGGTACTGATTTAAACTGAGAAGAAATGCAAAATTCAAATGTCCTGCTGTCCAAAGAAGGATTTGAACCCCCAAACTCAAAAGCAATCCCCCCAACATCACACAGAGCTCTATTAAACTGATGGCCTCATTGATTTATTTGGAGCACATGACTGGCCAAGTGAAGGTGAATTCTTTGAGTGGCCAGTGTTATACTGGAAGCAGCTGTGACCTATTCACTGTTCTACAACCCAAAGTAACAAAAAAGTGAAGAACTTCTGCCAGGTAGACATTTCTATAGGAGTTTCCTGTTTTAATCAGAACAACAAAAAGAATTTTCAAATTAGCAAAAGGGGAAAGAAATACAAAATGGTGAAAACATTTTTGTTAAAGAAAAATCCTACAGAACCAATATTGTTTTATAGAAAGATTCCATTTAATGAAAAGAAGTCCATATTCCAATGAGAAATATTTTCAGAGGATACATATCTGTCAGGGCTGTCAGCTGTTACTTGCCTTTGAATCACTGCCCAACCCAAAGCAATCTTTTTTCTAACAGAGTTAGGGTGTAATTTTGGGAAGAATTGAGTGTAAGAAGTAGCAGGGTGAAGGTGCAATAAGAAGATCACACAGATAAAAGTCACCATGAGAGAACAGCCCAAAGGCAGAGCATGTTTGAAAACAGCTGCCTTCCAGCCAGGTAAGCCCTGCCTGGCTCCATGCAGGAACTCAAAGCTGTCCAACACAGTCTTCTACCAGATCCTAACAAAACCTTTATTTGAGAAAAAGCCTCAGATCTGCCAGGGTAATGCAGTGCCAGTGAGGAAGATAAGGATGGAGCAGGAAAGAGGCAGATAGGGTATGAACTGCCTCCTCCTTGAAGACACATGTCCAGCTGGCTTACACAGCTCTGTGGTGAAGACAAGCACCCTTATATCCTCTGCAATGCAAGACCATGGAAAACTGGCACAAACCGCTGCTATCACCAGGAAAAGGTGTGAGCTGAGAACATGCAGGAAAAGCCCAGAGCTGCCAGTCCCTTCCAATGAAAAAACTTTACCCATTCTGATATCCAAAACATTCTCTCACTTTCTGCTATTATGTTTGTTTCTTCTCACTTTCAATTTTTGCTATTCCTTGTCTTCCTCCTTATTTTCAGCTGAGCCACCCAAAATTTCTGTGAACTGCAGAACCAAGACTGATTTCCCATGACCCAAGGCCAAGTCCTTTTGTACGTGTGTGTGTGTTTTTGTCCCTGTTTTATGGGAATCTTGTGCTTACCAAGGCCAATGAAGGGATACCATGAACATCAGGGGCACTTCCACGGACACTCACCCTCCATACACATCTCCCTTCACAAAACACACAGGAGCTTAAGAACTTTGAGATTTCTTTCTCCTCTACCTAAACCTTCTTCAAAGGAGTTAAAAGCTAGCATTAGAGGGGCACCAAGCAGCTGAACAGCACACGAAGTACAATTCCATTTACCTTTCAGAAGCCACTCTGGTGACACATATCCCCCCTTCCTCCTTGTGCCTGACAGTTCATGCATGCTGCCTGACCAACCCCTGACCTGGGTTATCTTGTATCCTGTGTCAGCCTCACCTCTTTCTCTTTTCCTCCCACCCAAACCTGAGACAGCAGTCAAAAATATTATCAGGAGCTGTTTTTTGGAACAGAGACATAAGCAACAAGTCCCTCATGAGCAAGTGGTGCTTTGCCCAGCCAAGTCCAAAGGAAACCCTGGAAAAGTCAGGCTAAAATGGGCCAAATGCAGCTTTGCTTAGCTTTCCCAGCCCAGGGAAGATATGGGTCTAATTCACAGCTCCCAGCCCAGCTCTGCAGTGACAGATGCTGCCTGGAACTGAAGGAGAAATGATGATGTAGGGCCGTTCCCTTCGAGATGTTGTTCTGTCACCATGGAGGCAGACAGCATGCTCTCAACAAGTTTATCTGCAAAGTAACATGAAAATTCCTCACAGCAGGAGAGATTTGACAGGACGTGCCTAGCACAGCTTTATAAAAAAGGTTTCTTCAAATGCTTCCAAATCCCATGGATCTTTTTCTTGCTTTATCATCCTTTTCAACATCCTTCTTTCTCTCACTTTTTCTCTTTTTTAGCGCCTTCACAAGGCACGTTTATCAACATCAAAGCACATTCTCTTACAGCTCAGTTTTTTCCTTCTGATTCCACTCTTGCAAAATCCAAACTACTATTTCTCTCCATACCCAGTGACGTCACTGGGAGCAAAACTTGCCTCTCTGCACAAAATCTTCTTCAGATACGGGTAGTATTGACATACTAACGCAGGGACTGAGATCCCTTACACAAAGGTGAATTCCTCTGAGACAGAGCATTTGTATTTGATACTCCTGCAGACTCTGCTTTCTCCTCTGTACCTAAGCTTCACTGTACATTGAACTCCAGGGAAAACTATAAGCAAAATTCTTAAGATCCACTGTACCTAAGCTAAATTTTGATGGCTACCTCATCTCTGAATTTCTCCTACCTCCCAAACCAAACCAGAGGTTCACGCTGCATTATATTCATAGGCTGCATTCAGGATGTTAAGCCCAGACAAACAAGTGCTTTGCTCTGTGCTGCTGTCACCAGAGAGATGCTGAAGTCTTGGTCCTGAGGTTACCACACTGCACTGCAGGCAGCCAGGCTCAGGCAATTGTCAAGTCCTTTCAGACGAGTTTCCTGGGCACAGCTCAGCCTGCCTACCCACATGACTGGGCAGTGCTGAGGGTGCTCCCTCCCTGGTGTTCCCTCCCCAGGTAGCCCCCAGGCCCCCTCAGGTAACATATACTCTAGAAATAGGTATCTACACAGCTGATGTGAAGGAAAACTTGGACCCAAGAACATGTCTATGCCTCTTGCCTCACACCCTCAAAGCTGTTAAAAAATTTCCTTCTCTCCTTGATTTCTTCCATTTTAAGGAAGAGCTCAGCCATGTTCTATCAAGCTCTAGAAACATAAGTGTGTCTGCATGGCATAGGTAGGAAAGGCCCTGACTGGTCTGCAACTGTTTTCCAGACAAGACTACTTCATACAGGTCTGCTTTCATCAAAAACACCAAGGCAAGTCCCACAGGATCTTCAAAATCCAAACCTGGATCACCTGGTAATCCCCATCTAGCAGAGCCTTACATCTCTTCCCCTCAGCACAGGCACTGCCATGGGCATAGACTGGGCACAGGAACAGCTTCAGAGTGGCTTTCTCCACCTTTCAGCAAATTTCATCTGGCAAATGGCCATGGGAAGATGGAAACGTTAAAGGAGTTAAAGGATGTGTAGTCACTCTCAGTGCGTAAAGGGTTTTGTGTGTTGGGGTGGGGATGGGAGAAGGTGAAAGGGTAGTTGGAACTGTGAAGTTTGAAGGTGAAAAAGTCTTTACATCTGGATTAGTGGAGTCCTGGGGCTTCAAAAAATAGTTAAAATTCCCTTTTTTGAGTAATGGAGAAGTAGTTTGCATTGATCTTAAGAATTTGCTTATAGTTTTCCCTGGAGTTCAATGTACTGGGGAGTGCAAAGCTGACACAGCTCAAAAGTTTTATGAACCTCAGGTAACAGCGTGAAAGGAAATTTTAATAAATATTACATTTATTTAAATTTAATTTCTTTCCTTGTTAATAATAAAAGCCAACCTTGGTCTTCTGGGCTTTTCTCATATGCCTGCTTAATACAGCAGCAAAATCGTAGAATTATTTATATTTTAACTTCATTTTCAGTAAATCGTCAATCATTCACCTTTCAAAAGCATTAAATTCAGAGACGAACAGCAGGGGAAAGGGAGACTGAAAAACAAATATTGACTTTCAGGGGTTTGTTTTGGGTTTTTTTAAGCAGAGGGTTAGAAATAGAAGCTGTTGTGGGTGATGAGTAAAAGCACAGAAAAAAGAAAATACATTTGCGCCTATAGATTTCTCTCCATCACAGTTCTGCAAGTCTATTTCTGCTTCGTTTGCAGGAAGCTACAGAAGGACTTGCAGGTAGTGACCCTTGCTGGCTTAAAGACGCACTTGGCCAAAAAATTTGGGTCTACTTATCATTGGGTAAATGGTCTTCCTTACACAGGAATTACCCCACTACTAGCCATAGATACTGGTATTGTCAGCAGCAGCAGAGATCCCAAGGAAAATCCAAGCAAAGAGGCAAGACAGAATTGAGAAATCCACCAGGATCACTTTCAGAGTGACACTTAGGCCATGTGAAGACGCCACAGATTCTTCCTTTCAAATTCAGTAGCCCAGTTAATGCCTAAAGATAATGATAGCCTCTTGCTATTGGTCTCTCCTGTCCTCTGAGGCAGGACTACAGCCAGCTGCTCCCTTAGGTGCTCTAGAAACCTTCTGTAGGATTCTTGCTGTTCTGTGAATGACAGAATCTCTTCAATCTCCAAGTAACATCCACCCTCCACACCAAACTCACCTGCTATTCCTCCCCCTAAACCACCTGAAATCCCAGCCTGTGCAGGCTAAGATGCATCAACACAGCCTGGCAGATATGTAGAGAGGAGGCAAAGGCCGTACATCATGTGTTGTCATCATTACTCCCCCAGGAAACACTCAAGTCAGAGCCAAAAACCACAGCAAGGGGCGCCCAGCCTCCCCTTGGAAGAGCACTCCAAGGCTTCACAGCACTCAGTGGGCCACCTCAACTATAGCCACACAGCCCTGCTTCAAAGACCTCCACAGGTGAAATCTCTTCCAAGACCTTTGGCAATTTGTTCCTAGAGACAATGACTGGCACAACAAGCACCAGGATCCCTGCTCATGTGTATTCGTGTTCACCTTGTGGGCACTGGTCTGTCTTGCGCCTTTTCCTTTGAGGTTTAAGAGTCCTCTACAGCAGGTGCACACACACAGCAAGCTGCCACTCGAGCTTGCTGATGAGCTGAACAAATTGCTCTCTTGGAAGCATTTTCTCCAGCCCAGATTTGTGTGGGTTTCTGCATCCTCTCCAATTTCTTGTTTTTCTTAACAAAGCACATGTCCCCAGACTGGAGATGGGTTTCTGTTGTTCAACCCCTTCCAAAGGTAAAATGAGACCTGTCCCTTCACCAGCCTCCAAAGTGACATCAGCTGCTCCCACCACCATACTGAGAATATAGGTCCAGATGAAGGACATTCCTTTAGGACTTCTTGATCACCTTCAAAGTCATTGCCTTCCAGAGGCACTCTGCACCCTGCGACCAGCCAGCTGGAAAGCAACTTGGCAGAGAAGGACCCAGGGGTCCTGGTGAATACCCAGTTGACCACAAGCCATCAATGTGCCCCTGTCACAAACAAGGCCAACAGGCTCCTGGGCTGCCTTAGCCTGACCACTGCCAGCAGATGGAGAGAGGAGATCCTTCTCCTCTACTCAGCACAGCTGAGACAGGCCTGGAGTGCTGTGTCCAGCTCTGTCCCCAATATCAGTGAAGAGCATATTGGAACAAGTCCCACAATCGGCCACAAAAACTACAAATTAATTGGGGCATCTGATGAATGAGGAAAGACTGAGAGCTGCATTCACCAGCATGTTGAAGAAAAGAGGATCTTAAGAGGATCTATCAATAAGTATAAATATTGGTGGGTGCAAGTAAAAAAAGACAGATCCAGAATATCCTCAGTGGTGCCAGGGAAAGGCCAAGAAGCACAAACTGAAATACAGAAAATTCCATTTAAATGCAAGAAAAGGCTCTTTTTAACTGTGATCATGTTAAGACACTGCAACAAATTTCTAGAGAGATTGTAGGGTCTCCCTCTTTGGACATATTCAAAACACAACTGGATGTGGTCCTGAGCAACCTGCTCTGTCTGCCCTTATTCTGAGCAAAAGGGGTTGGAGCAGATAGATCCCCAGAGATGCCTTCTGACCCTTCCAACTTCAGCTGTTCTGTGATGCTCACCAGCCTATACTTCCACCTGTCCTCTTGGTTCCTGTACTCTCTCCTGGTTTGATGCTGTGAAAATACGTGTTCTACATGCCTGGACTGCTGATGTCCTTTGCACACATCCTCAAACCATATTAATCACTCCTCCAAACTTTAGGTTATCTGTACAATTTAGCCAGCAGCGTTGTTTTTATGTATTTCCAGACCATTGATGGAAACATTAATTTGCATCTAAGTTATGACTGCCTTCTCAGGAATGCCATAGGAAAGTGCTCATTAAACAGATTTCCTGCTCATAATTTCTGTCAAAGATCTGTCAACTACCCATTGCTCAATCTATCAAATATCAGCACATAAAAGAAACATAGATTTCCAGTCCATATAGTCTTTATGTCCTATTTCTCTCCATTTAACAGCAACAGAGTCATAAGAAATGACTGCAAGAACTGCAACACATCCAAACCCCCACATATTCTCCATGCTTCTGACAGCTGGATGTTTAAGATCAGCAATGACAACCAAACTGTTAGGTCCCACAGTCAGCAGTGCACCTGAATTATTCTACTTCTTTTTAAGTTGTTTGCATGTTAGTTGTTCACTGCCACAATTAATTCCCAAACAGGATTTTATGCCCCAAGAAAAAGGACTTCTCCTTTTTTGTTGTAAACTTTTGTGTGGTATTTTCACTGGATGTTCTCTCCTTTATGCCACATGGGAAGCAGTGAGTCATTTTGTTTTCCTCATGTAATTTCTAGCACTCAAGATTTCATAGCCTTCTATTCAGGCCACCTTGCTGAGACTTGTCAGCTTCATTGTGTCAGACTTATTTCCAGGTAAGACATTCTATCATTCCAACTCTTTCCTTGGAGCTGGTGCTAGATGTCTGCAGAAGCCAGGCAGGGCTTTGTCTTTTACTGCCATTACACAACACTGCCTCTGCAGCTCCCGACGACCTGAAACCACCCCTGTCTGGGTTGCATCCAGTTGGGACAACATATTTTCTTAGGAAGCAGGACATGAACCTCTCTGGTTCACAAGGAAACAAAGGCTGGAGCCCTTACAAGATTCTGCCCTTTGCACAAAAAGCATTCTCCTTCCCTGCTGCCCTCCCCAGGCAGGCAGCAGCAGCTCTCCATGCTAGCAAGCATGCGAAAGGGGAAACAAAAATTAAGCAGTGGTTAAGGGAATAGGAGAAGAAAAACAGATGACCCCCCGGAGTCTGGGGCTGAGCAGCACGAACAGTCGGAGCCCCTGGAAGCCAGCTCATCCATGCGCACTGCCCTTGCTGCCTCCCTGTTCCCAGGAGGGGGCCTAATAAATTTTACAAAAGAGCAAACAGCTGAAAAATGCTCGTATTTAAAAATATATTGAGAGAATTTGCATGTTGTTCCCTTTTGTGTGGGGATGGCATTTATACACCCGGCATTTCAGCAGCACCGCATCTCAGAGCACTTTACATAGCAATTAATTACACACTGGTAGTGAAGTGACTGTCTACAGGCAAACTCATCAGCCATTATCCACTCAGCAACATCCAGCATACAGCTGTGAACATTTGCATTAGCAGAAAGTCATCCTGGCTGCCATTAGCAGGGTGCAGGGTGTCAGCAAGGGTGAGAGGGGTCAGCTCACCCCCCCACTCCTTCCCAAAAAGCCTTTGACAGCCACCATCACAGCTTTCACAGCAAAACTTGTGACCCTTCCCTCATTTGACCCCAGGTTTGGACCAGGGAGATGCCATCAGCTTACAGCACAGCGTAGTCCATATCCAGCACCATAACGCCAGCTTCTCCTACAAAATAGGAAACACTCTTGGAAGGGAGAATTCTGAGACAGCTCATAAAGGTACAATCAACAAATCTGTGGAACTGAGCATTGTAGTATGAGCTTTGTCCACACCAATGACAGTTTCTATCTCATTTCCTCTGTACCCCAGGATTACTTCAGCACTCCCCAGGTCTCTCCGTAAACCAGTCCGGAAAGGCACTGAAGATCTGAAAGACCAATGTCTGATAATTGCTGTAGTCTCAATGCTATTCCAAAGTACTTTACAATGCCAGATTCTCTCCAAAGACCCCCTTTCCTCTGTTTTACCCACAGCACAGCAAAAGCATGTGCAGCACCACAACCAGGCGACCAGAGGAAACCTGTGAGCAAAGAAGATCCCAGTAGTACACTGACCTTCAGAGGGGACCTGAGGAAAAGAGACCAACCAGCAGTACGCACAGAACCCAGAAACTGTCAAGCTAAAGCATTAAAATAAACTCCTATACTGTATCTTTACCACCTGAACCGACAGTTGTGAAAATGTGCCTGGACATTAGAACTTGATCTTCTGTATTGTAAGTTGTTAAAACACTACCTGGCATGTTGTTGGCACAATCTAGATAGGATGCTCCCAAATGATGCCTAGACACAGCCTGGGAATTAGCACAGGCTAGTGCCCATTCTCAGTAGGCAATTTGGATGCAATCCCCCTTTTTTGGAAGGTGAGAGAATTCAATAGTACAGATGCAGGATATCCTCTGCCAGCTGGCCTCTGCGCAAGACAGCAGACCTATCTACAGTTAATTCACAGGTATAGATGCAGTCTCAGAGTACTGGACAACATCCAACCAATGATTGCACCCTCCTCCTTTCAATTTCACCAGCCTGAATTGCAAAAGAAAGCCACAATTCTTCTAATCTTTAATTGCGTCTGTGGACCTCTGAAATGGTTTTGTCTTTTGATCCTGGATAAGGTGACCTTTGAATTTCTGAAAGTTAGAGTGTATTAAGTCTTTGGAGCTCCTTTGAACAGCCACATGAGATATGACTGCAGCGTAAACCACTAGGGTCTCTTCTTTCTATCTTGCTTGTGTTTCATGTGTGCAAAAATATTCAAAACAATTATTTATTTTGCGAGGCTGGCATGTCTTTCTTGCTGAGCCCACCAAGGCAGTTCTAGTCACCATGAGACCAGAGAGAGCAAACAACCTGAATCATTACTGCCATGTGGCAGGCAACAAATCTCAGCCAAGTGGGAGACTTGAGAAACACCTACAAAACTGTGTAACATAGACCTTTTCCAGTTTGTGCCTTTTAAGAACACAAGTTGTGTGGATGAGGAAGGTCTAATGGACTTGGGAGGATAAACACAATCTTACAAAAGATGACTGCAGTGCACAAACCCAGCTCTCCAGTTTGGAGCTTTCCTCTCATTAAAGCTGAAGAAACCAGGATTCTGGCAGGACGGGGCCATTGCCTGAAGGCAGAACAGGTCTCTCTGCTCAACCTGCCTACCCACTCCGCAGCCTGAACTTGCTATCCAGGGTTGCAGGACCTGTGGAACTAGAGGTGAGCAGACATGATCTCTTCCCAGGCCCTTCTGCAAAGAAGAGAAGGGAATCAATGTTTAAGTGTCTGGAAAGGGGGGAAATCCTTCCAAGTAGCTGGTTTACAGCAAAACCACAAAATTTGTAATATAATCTCTGTGAGGTTTCCTTTATCTTGTTTTTGCTGCCAGATTTCTAACATGTCCTTGGGGTATGGACAGACACATTTTAATGAACTTCTAGGAGATAGGGTACTTTTCCCATGCCTTGATGTAGGCTTGATCCCATTATGAGGTTGCCTCCTATGAAATCTATCTGCCTTTAACCACTCACTTGTTTCCTGTGAGACTTCCTAATTTCTTCCCCAAATACACCTCAAACTCCTTTCAAACCCACAGAAATTGCCACCTGGCTTTTGAGGTGTCAATGGTGTGTCATTGTTCAGGGACTTCAACACAGGCAGTGGAACAATTCAGGAAGATGAGAAGATATCCCTAAGGAGACAAGAAATGGAATCAGTAAAGGCCACAGCCCTCTGTGCTCAGATGTCCATGAAGACTTCCCCTGAGCCTGCAGCCACCATGCTTGGCTTGGGGACTTCACTTCTATTGGGCTCCTGGAAGCCTCTGTAGCCAAAGCAACTTTTTTCACGTTAGTACTATAGGGACTTTGATTAATTTTATACACTTTTTCTCCATCCCAGGCTGTAGGGAAGAGTGCCTGATCCCCTGGCAGGATCAGGCACCCCTTACTCCTCTTACCTACTGCTGGTATCTCACTCCACAGCTGTCTCCCAGACAGGGGAGCAGAGCAGAAACTGCTTTTTCAGTGATGCACAGCCACATCCTGTGAGGCAGAGCTGCAAACCACTGGGCAATTGCACAGATTCTACTAGAGGCCATTTCAGAGAAGCCACTGAGCTTGATAATACTGTTTTACATAGTGCAGCAGCTTCCACTCACCGTGGGAATTGCCGGGTGGCGTTCCCTGGCCTGCACGATGCCAAAGGTCAGGCTGCTGATCAGAGCGGTCCCATCTGGCCTGAAAATCTATAAATTCAGATCTGGATGAAATTGGGCAATTTTGGATTTGGATAAGCATTCATGAATTTAAATGAATAAATAATAATATAATAATAAATCATTCATCTCGCTGTCTAGCCAGCGAGTCCCCTTGAAGACCTGCAGTTCAGAAGCAGCCAAAGTTTGACTACCTCCGCAATTAGAGCCAATGAATTTCAAATGAGGGGGAGGGAGGGGTAAAAAGCGGGAGAAAAGAAATGTTGGGGGGACCACTTATTCAAAATCACTTCCCCCTCCCTGCAGGCCAATCAAGGACTGGATGCTAACAAACTCATCCCACTGCTGGCTCAGGGTAGTGGCACTGGTGAGAGCTTCCATCTCCCAACACCTGTACTCAAGACAAGCAAGATCCATCAATCCAGTGAGTTCCAGATCTGCAATGTTAACATAAAGCTTGCGCTCCTCACAGCCAGCTCACTGGTCTAGGTTCAAGACTCTCTGGCTCAATCCCAAGCAACTATGTCAGGCAAGTACACTTCCTTTTGGTTGTCTTATGGAAAAGAGCTTTGGGCTAGAGCAATGTTGTGTTCTGCTCAGTCAGGCTCTCTTCCATGAGAGGTAAATCCCTAGGCAGTCACCACGATGGAGAGGAGACAACAGGCTGGGCTGCACTTCTGATGGGCAACCTCCACTCCTGATCTCTCACCCAGAGCTGTCTCCTCATTAATACTTGAGGGGCCTCCACCAGCCACTCACTTTGGGCAAAATTCTTAGAACTGTTCCATCCTTCTTTTCCTTACCCTTCCAACTATATTCCCTTGAACTACCCCCAAACCAATTCTGTCCTGATTCTTCCTGGTGAGTTTCTGCCCTCCCCAAATCTTTGTGTTTGATTTCCTCTCTAAATCAGCTCTTGCATCTTCCTCCAGTTCAGCCTCCTTCACTCATTTCATTAACATGCTGTTTACTTCTGCTTGTAGATCATTAGCAGCAATATTAAACAACTGGCAGCCTGCCCAGGAGACTGTGATCTCTGGGGTTGATGACTTGTTTTATTTTCCCTCCCTGAGAGAGCAGCTAAAGCATCAGATTAGGGTGGACATGGAAAGACCTAAGCCAGGAGCAGAGATGAGAGAGGCGGCTTTCTTGCCTTTCCCAGTAAATCTCCCACTCTGCTTTGCCTTTAAATTCCTCACACACGTAGGTCCTTCTCTGATGGGCATGCTTCTGATACTTTTATTTGGACCATTTTTTTGCCACCCCTTACTCCTCTTAAAATCACTTGGTCTGGAATCAGTGAGTCCACATCTGGAACTGAATTTTAGGTCAACCTCCTTTCAAGCTCCTTGTATCACAAATTCCTTCTGTTTTCCTACTGAAAGAAGAGCCAACAAACTTATTGACTAATCTGAGTCTCATTTTACCTGCTCTGGCACAAGGATTTAACCCCTTACAGAAGAACTCATCTCCATGATCCAGACTCCTGAGGTTCTCATAAGCTGCCCTCAGAAAATTCCTCTAAGGAACTTTGCAGAGGTGTGGGAAAAGTTTACATTGAACTCAGGAACTTAGAAAATCTTTTTAGTAACCCAGACCAAGTATGAGATGAGCCCAAGGTAATCTACGAAGCCAGGAGGAACCTCAGACCAGAGCAAAGGCACTTTGGTGCTCTGCAACAGCTATTCTGTAGTGAACAGAGCAGAGAACTGGTTGCACATTTTCATTAAGTATTCATCCATTTTCTTTTCAATATGATCACTTTTTTTTTCTTTGTCTGCCAGGGAAAGCTGAAGGGAAAGAAGTTTGAAAAGGAATTGGCACATTCAAAATCTTCCAGTATCTGGCAAAAATGTCAACAGAAATGTCACTTGAAAATTCTAATTAAGACAATTTTGACTGATCTCTGTTCATATCTCAGTGCCTCCACACTGGCCCCTTGGGCTGTTGGCCATCTCCTCCTTGGACAGACAGAGATTTTCCTGTCCACACAGAACTTGCAGGGACCTGCTGTTAGCACTGTAAAAATTTTTGCTAGTAGGGATATCTTCAGAACAAGCTCTTTCTTTGCTCCTTTTTTTTTTCCAGATCAGGCTGTTCCCAGCCATCATAACAAAAGGCTGGAAAACTACCTCTAGATTGCTCACACAAGGCAGACTTACACCAGTTTGTTCCTGTTCTAGCACTGTCACAAAGTGTTTTCCTCCACTCTGCCCACAGGGAAATCACTGGGCTCCCTCTTGGCCCCCTGTTAGCTGGGTTAAGGAATCCAAACCCTTTAGACTCTATCTGAAATAAAGTGACTCTTCTTCTAACCCATGGTCAGCAGATCCTGCCATTAGGAACTGACATAACGAATATGAGTAAAAAAACTTCCTTTCTGTTCAAGTAACTCCCTCCCCCTGATGTGCTGCTATTTCAGACAGACTTGAGAGTGTTTTTCCACTCAAAGGCCTTCCATCAAAGCCCACTCATGTGGGGCATCTTTTTGCAGTGTTTCAGAAATTCTTTATGATTTCACTCTTTCCCCACCTTGCTGCCTGTCTTCCCCACACCTTCCTGGCCAAAGGCATCACACACTTTCCCAGAGGTATCCTGCTGTGCCCATCACTCCACGGACACAGACTGCTGTGTCCCCACTTTCAGGAGTGTGCAGCAGAGCTGTGTGACAGTTAGAAGCTGAATTTGCTCTTCGCCCCCAGGCACCTAATGTCCTCACGTGGCCTTTTATCTCTGGTTCCCTGCCCACTTGTATTCACATTATTCCCAAGCCAAACATCAAGCTATAATTCCCTGCTTGTCTTTCCAGCCTACCCAAATCTTTTTGTTTTACTTCCACTGTCCAAACCAGCCCCTCTAGCTCCTCCCAGTTTAGCTTCACCCATACATTTCATTAAAATGTTGTTTATTCCCACTTCTAGATGATTAGCAAAGACATTAAATGACTGGCAGCCTGCCCAGAGAGGCCATTACCTTCGGGGTTGATGACTTGTTTTATGCACCTCTCAGAGTGGTGAGAGCAGCAGAGCTGGGCAGGTCTTGAAGGTCCTGAGCAGCACTGGAAGATCCAGAGGAAGCTCCACATCTCCACTTTTTTGGCCCATCTCTGTTTGCCCCATACCAGCATGTGGAGTCACCATGTGTCCTGGGACAGCCCTAAGCAGGGGTCTTTTAAGAGGGAGCAAGAGGGCATGAAGAGGAGAGCTAGTAGGGAACATGACTCTTTGTCAGAGATTTTTCTGCTCCAGAAAACTGGGAGAAAAGAAGGGTGGCAACTAACAAAGCAGGACATCCTCTAGCAATGCCACACAGTGCCCTTACCACCTGTGAGGGGTGGGGGATGATGTGATAGCACGGTGTTTGCAAACTCATTAAAATGTTACATTTCAGAGTGTGTTTTAACTCTGACTGAGGTGAAAATGTTTCTTTTGAGAAAATACCCACTGAAAATACCCACCAGTGTCTCTGTGGTCTCAGTGGGGAGTTAGGTAAAATCCCTTTGCAGAACCTCTCCCAGCCTTCACTAGCCCAAGTTTCAACAGGGACAAAAGCTGTCAGGTCCACACTGTGCAGAGCATGGTTTTACCAGCTGGGGAGGGGCCAGGACAACTGTGAAAGCAGACACCTTGATACCTGACAAGCTGCCTTAGATCTCTGCTTCCACTTCCCAAGCGGGAAAAACACTTTTCCTTGGAAAAAATCTCGCCAATGCAGTGTCCACCATGAAAAACCCTCCAAGAGGCAACTTACACAAGGGCAAAATGTTTCTTTATGACCCCTTCACCAGATTTGGTGGTCTCTGGGGACACTCAACCTGCCAGAATAGTCTGGACAGTCACTGTATTGTCTAAATGATTCTGCTAAGCAGCTCCAAATGTAACAGTGATTCCAGACCAGAGCTCTTCCCCACATGAGTAGTCACATTTTCACCAGCTAGGCTGCTTTCAGTGCAAGGAAGATGCTGGTCCCTTTACAGAAAAGCACTCTCTTTTGGGTATTTTAGAAATACAGATCTTACCTGCCTTTTACACTCCTTTAAAGAACAAGATGCAAAGCGATCACTTCCCCAATGAATAAAATCACTGAATTGAGAAAGAAAATGTACCAGGTGGCTCCCACTCTTTCCCGCCTTAAAAAAAAAAAANAAAGTAAGAAAAAAAGGCTTTGAGCCGTTCTTCAAAGCTGTCTGATTTGCTTTGAATAATATAAAATGATGATGGAGGGAAAAAAGAGAATATTAAACTCAAGGCTGTAAAAGCTGTGCACTCAGGCTGAGCCACTGAAAAAGATCCACATACACTTTTCATTAAATAACCGCAATGATCCCTCCTTGTCTCTGTAACAGCTGGGGGATTGACAGCAATGCAAACCTGGGCCCAAATACAACCTGGGTAACAAAACCTGGGCTGCTTCTTCCCTGGAGATGTCTCCCCCCTTGAGACATCCAAATGCCCCATACCTCACTGTGGGTTTCTTCACCAGACTCTCCTGTGTGCCCCATCCTGGGCCAGAACTCCCAGAAAAGTGTGGTGGGAAAGCAGGACAGGAGGGACACGAGGAAAGAGAGGGAAAAAGGAACAAAAAAGTATTTTCTTCTGAGCTCCCCCGAGAAAATTAGTGTGAAGCTGGAAGGAGCTGATTGCTGTCAAGGCCTGCCAGAGCCCAGATAGCCAGCTGCAGTCCCCAGGCACAAGTGTGATAATAGCCAACAAGCTAAAATCATTAACAGTAACGATTGCTTCTGGAAAGACCCCAACACCTAGGAGGAAAAACCAGTGACAGGAGAGGGAGAAAAAAAAAATTAAAAGAGAGAAATTGTAATTTCCTCTTAGCATTTCCTCACTCTGTTTTCCATAACCCCCTGATCCCAATAGAGAGTGCCGCACCTAGTTATGGCTCAGTCTGACTTTTCCCAGCTGGACTCCAATGATCAGTTCTTCTCCCTCTATTTGCTGGTAGGAGAGCAGAGGGAATGAGGGTGAGAGACGAGAGGCAAATAGTTGGTGAAAATAGCCCTCACCTTTAGCTGGATGGATAGCTCTTATGGATGTTAACTACTACAAGAAAAGGATCTTTGTAACTTTGTCTGGATGAGCCAAGCACACCTGATGAACATCTGGGGTGTCCCCACAGCCCATAGCATGTGACACAGAAGGAAGAAAAAAATCAATTTCTCAAGCAGGTCTCTGAAGTGCCAGAGACAAAGAAAGTACTGGAGTGGTCAGTGCTGGGACCAGTCTGGATCAACTTCTTCAAAAACTTGAAGAGAGGATGAGAATTTGCAAATGATGCAAGAATTAGGGGACTATTCTTGATGGCAAGGCCCCTTAAATCTTTAGCAATTCACATCCCAGTCTGCAAACCAGAAAAAAAAAATTCTTCTTGCTTCACAGCTCCTGGCCCTGTCCAGGCTTTCTATTTTTCTAACCTCATCTCAAAGCAAACTCCATGTGAGCAGCCTTTGGTTAATGAACTACTTCTGCAAGGAAGAAAAATAACATCAGCTTTTAACAGTAAAAACAACAGATTTTGGCCCCAGTTGTATTTGCGAGAACATTGGATTCATGCATAAGATTTCATGCTTTATCTTGGTACAGCTCCATGTACCAAGCAGATGTATCCCATTCAGGGGTAGATGACAGGAAGTGGGAAAAATATGAAGTACATGGCCCAGAGCACACCCTGCCCAGGACAGTGCTAATATTAAGGGAGAGGAGTACATTCACCCTAAAATCCCCAGTATAATGCAAGGCTACATTTACCATGTTCTCTTTGGACTCGTTTTCCTTTTTGCAAACAATTCTCTGCAGAGCCATGGCTAACATTCAGGAAAGAGCAACGAAGTGGAGCACCAGGAGCTTTTTGCACCAGCCAGTGAGCCCATTGCTAAGCTGCTTTGTGCAGAAGTTGTAGAAATCACATCCCATGCTGACGCTCACCTTCTTGGGGAGCTGGCGGGGAGGACCACATTCCTTTCCAAAGATTGTCAGGGCTCAGAGAAGCATTTAGCAAAGCCACACTGAACGTGTTCAGATGCAGCTAGAGTTTGTAAAATAGGGAACTCTTCTTCCAAAATTAATTCCTGGCTTTGGATTTCTCTGATGTAAAGAGTTTAATTTTCCAGCTCAGAAAACTCTGTGCTGTTCCTTTAGTGAAGGGATAGGAAGGTCCCCAGCCTCCCAGCCTTGACCAGCAAAAACACAAATTCTCAGGCTGTTCCTGGGATGTTTCCTCCTGCACCTCTTCTTACACACAGGATATCCTCACATGTCCTTCAGTCCAAGGCTCAATGTTGTGGTGGGAGAACACTGCACCAGCACAACAGCACTGGCACAGGAGAGGCTGTGTAACCCTCAGGCCTGTGTGAGAGCAGGCAGCTCTGGGGGACCTTAGCACCCCCAGCCCCTCAAGGAACTTTTCAGTGCAGCACTCCTCACTCGGGGATTTCAGAGACTCTGCCAGACCCCACCATCCACATGGCTCCCCAGTGGCCTTGGCCTGTCCCACCTTGGCTGCCCTAGCTCTCCAAAGGCTGGCACAGACCTCTTCCTGGAATTTTCTAGGGGGTACTTAGGCAGCTCTTCTGTATGTCTAGCATCTTACACTGCCTAATGGGTTATATTGATCTGGAGACATGCAAGTGGGTTTTGGCGTGGCATAATGGGAATCTGTCCTTTCCCAGCTGGGCTTTACACTGGGGCCCACTGGAACATTCATGCCGTGGATGGATATTGAGCTCCAAGCCACAGGATGCTCCTGAGACACCCCACTTAAGAATTAAACAGCTTTTTTTGGATATTGGGAAAATCCCATATGAATACACACAGGCACAAAGCTTGAAGGAACAATTTCATGAGCTTCCCCTACTTTCACTACACTCTGAACCCTCTGCTTGGAAAAGTAAGTTGGCCAGTTCTCCTCTTAAAATGAAGTGCCCATGGATACTTAGAGAGTGTCTCTAAGACACTAAGACTAAATCATGTGTCAGATACCCAGCTGGAAGAAAACAGAAAGCAGGGAAAGAAAAAGATAAAAGTAAACAGAAAACTTCTTACACCCTGAATTGGGAACTAAAAGGTGAAGAAATCCCATGTGAAGGACTCCATTCAGAAACCTTGGCAGAGTTTCAGATATCAGACTTCACAGCCAAGTAACTGATGGCAGAGATAAGACAAAGAAACTGTCAGAAGTGTACATAGTGCACACATCACCTTGGTATCTAATTAGCTAAAGGAGTCTGAGTCTTTACTCAAAAGTAAATTTTTCCCAATGTACACTAAAGCTGATTAAACTTCAACCCCTCCCCATAAATTAACAGAGAGACCCCAGTCAAAGTGATACGGTACAAAACTTGGTCAAACAAAAGTTTTAGAGCTCTTATCTCCAGTTTACATTGTTTATTGAGATTTCCCATCCTTGATTAATGACTTGCAATTTATTTTTTTTTTAAGGCGTAAGCCTTTTGCTGAACCTCTGAAAGCTCCACGGTGTCACTGGACTCTGAACAGACCAAGAATAATTGTCTCTTTTTGCAGATTAACCTTCTGTCCCCTCACAAAACACCTAGGAAGGTGGATATTCCCAGTGTGATCACAGCCAGTCTTAACATCCCAGGGTTTGTCTACACTAGGTCATTTAGTCTGATTTAAATATATTAAATAAGGACTGCTCACACACACCAGCAGCTCCTTAGACACGTTCATTTGATGTCAAAGAGGTCTCTCATCTCTTTTGGTTAATTGAAGGGGGTTTACTTCAACTCGTCTTAATTCTGCGTGTTGAAACAGAGTCCTGATTCAGTTTAATTAATCCCCTTTAAGAATGAATTTGAGTTAATTCTCCCATGGGTCTCAAAGCAGAGAGGTGCCCAGAAATCACTACGTGGCTTATTGTTTAGAATGAGATGGAACTCTTTCAGGGTGAACTGCTAAACCCCACCTGAAGATTTCATTTTGCTTATTACTGGAGATTGGAGGAAATGTTTTTACTCAGAAAGCAATTATGGGCAGTGCTGCCATGCCCATGTTTTGATCATAAGTTTGATGAAGTGGAAAGGTCACAGCTCTTGAAGTCAAGTGCTAGGATGATATTCCCATATGCCACATAAGCTTATAACTGAAAAAAAAATTGAAAAAAAGCTTTGAAGCATAATAATAAAAGCAAAAACAAGATCTCAAATACATTAGTATTTCTCCAAATCATGCATTTTTTTCATACTTGTGGTTGGCAGTGTAACATCCAACAGCATCTGCAAAACACTAAGTACTATTTGTACAGACCAAATGCTCAGGAAGGGAGCCAGAAAAATGTTTATAGCAAAATTTACCAGCCCTTAAATTTAATTACAAATCCAGAACTAAAACTGTGTTCAGTGAAAATTTCACAGTGGTGAGTGCAGTAGAGATGGGCCTGAGCCAAGAGGGAGCAAAGAAGCAAATCCAGACCTCAGAAGCCTGGACATTGTTCTGAACTTCACAACTGTGGAACAGGGATGACAGACCTGAACCTGAGCGCCATTCAGCTTGGAGAATTCAAAATCTCTGTCAAACACCATGGGTAGCCAAAGAGCATTTTCAGAGCCAGGGGATGCAGGCGCCCTGCCTGCACCACCTCCCACCCAGGGGTGTCACCTCCAGCTCCAATGGGGATTGCCAGGGACTCTGCAAATTTGAAATCCAGCAGTGCCACATGCACAGAGTGGGCAGAAAAGTGAGATCTGGCACATACCAACAAATCCACACTGAAAAACTTCTTTGAAATAGCCCTGGCCAATAAAAATCTGGCTTTTCCTGGCTCACTCTTTTTCCATCTCTCCAGTACCTGTCCACCTTCCACACAGTGGTCAAATACACAAGGTTTTCAGTGATTTTGAGGAGATTGGCTTTTTTTTTAATTTCTCTCTTCACCACATCTCATGGAGGTTTGGCTGCCCAGTGTCTCTGTCTAGGGAAACTGAAAAAAGAAAATGAAAAAGCAGAGGTTGGCCCCTCTGCCCATGGCAGCTGATGGACCTCAGCTGTGGATAGTACCAGGCAGTGGTCACATGCAGCCCTGTGGAGCAGAAATTCTGTCTCATATGATAGATGCTCTTGTAGCTCTGCAACACTGTCTACATTTATTAAGTGAAATCACTGCCTGTTTTCTGCAGCATTAAAAGTGAGCTGGAGTACAATACATTTATTGACTGCTACTAAACACACCCTGGGCCTCCCTCCAGTTTCCTCTCTCGTGTTTATTCAAGCAGAGCTCAAAGCACAGACATACAACTGCATCTGCAGGACAGGCTGTGCCCTGTCCGTGGAAAAGGGGACCCAAAACTGTTGCCCAGACTCTCTACTTTACCTCTCAGCAGTGATGCACTCTGACATACAGGGGAGTTGAAATCACCAGAAAGGAGAGGGAATGACAAGGTGATGGGACCACTGGGCAGACAGGCCACAGCTACCGGAACTGGCAGGAGGAGGCAGGAGGTGTTGGACTCCCGGGATTAAAAGAAGCAGAGATGAGAAGGAGGCTGATGGAGGCATCTCCACAGCTTTCCCTGGGCTGGTATTAGGAGGAGAAAGAATCCTGCAGCAGGAACAGATGCCAGAAAGGACACCACAGCACTGCACATGGTGGTGGGGACACAGCGGAGAAGCCCAAGCTTGGGCACAGCCCATAAGGCAGTGAATCCCACTTTGTTACTACTTCTTGACATCCTGGAGACCCATGGCAGAGAAATGAGCCCCTGGATTTATCCCCCTTTTCCAATTAGCCTCATTTCCCTTCCTCCTCTCCCTCTGCCCTGCTGGAATCAATCCTTGTCCTGGCATTTTAAAGGGCAATGTGCACGTTTTATGGCTGTCCCCTATAAAACCATTCTACATGATAACACATCCAGCCCTTTATTAGGGACGTTTGGCAAGTTTATTAGCCAGACATTTTTCTGCACTGACAGATGAGGTCCTGCCATCACTTCTCTGAGCACAAGAGGCCCTCTCCCGTCCCCTCCTCCCCTTTCCTGAGCTATCCAACCCCATGTTGCCAGCAGCCCAGAGACATCTTCAGTGCACCATCAGCCACCCACTCCATGGGCAAGCTGAAGTCCTCAGTGTCCGACACCTCACCTGCAGCCAGGTGAGGAGCAGCAGCAGGACAATCTCCCTCATCCCCAGGAACTAGCAGCATTTAATTACCCTTTACAGACACACACACCAAAGACCCATTAACCCTTCATAGCCAGGGAAATGCTCTTGGCCTTGTGCACGGGCATCCAGAGGGCCAGACTTGCATATCATGGTAGTACAGCTCCTCAGTCTCTACAGCAAGGCTCTGTCTTGAGGAGCTGGAAGGTTTTTAGATAACTCAGGGGGAAACTGCTCTCATTAGACACTAGGAAACCAATTGGCATTTGTAGTTTGGGCACTTTTTTAGTTTTGGATGCTTTGCCCCAGTCAACCCCAATCCCAAGGTCACCACAAACATGAGACCTCATTTCTGCAGCACTCCATGTTGAGATGAAGCTAGGACACAAGTTCAGCAGATGTTACATGGGGCACAGGGGTTCTGCTTCCCAAAAAAGCCAGACCTGTGTTGCCAAAGTGGGTTTGTCTCAGCCCTTGGATCTGACGCCATCGAGGTTGTGATTGTGCCAACTCCTCCTCCCTGTGAAGCTGGGAGGACTTGATGTAAAGCCAGCTTCAAGTTTTATCGTTCTGTGCTCACAGCTATCCATGTGTGTTACAGTGTGCAGAAGGGTCGACAGGGGTTTAATGGGGGGTCAGGGATTAAGAACAGAGACTGAAATTTACCTGAGTGCTTACCTGGTGCCTCCTCGCCACACTCCAGGGCCACTGGCCACCACTGAGCAGTCTGCTCCCCACACACCAGCACAGCCAGAGGGGATGAGTCCCTGGTAAAAGGGAGCAAGCAAACCTCTGGCTCAGGTCTCATCCTAGTCAGGCAGCTATTGGGCAGTCACCCTCCCTGGTCGAGGCAGATGGTCCTTGTCACCTTTCAGGTGCTTTAATGGTACACTGCACATTAAAATGGGAAGAAAATACAAGGCCATGTTGCGATTCCCACCCTGCAGGGAGCTTCCCAGCAGGCTGTGGTTTTACTCACTAATCTTGACCCACTGCTGCTGTTTAACCCTCGGCAGGGCCTCCAGGAGCACTGGTGGGCTCCCTGCACCTTCCAGCCCCCCTGCCCCATGCTGGTTCACATGTCACATTCCAAGGCTGTGTTATTCTTAAGTGCTGTAAATCTCTCACTATTATTCTCCCACTTGATATAGTGAGCTGTGTCATTTTGAAAGGAAATACATAACAGTATATTAAAGAAATCATGGATCTCCTCATTCATGTTTAAAACAAATTTATTACAATGTAAGAAACCCTGAATAGCATGAATTTATTATAATGATTTAAGGCTCCTGGCACTTGAGTTAAAAATGTCTCTCAATAAATAACTTTCCCTTGAAAACACAGCAAATTAATATAGTTTACCATTTCCAAAGTTATATAAATCCAAGAGGCTTAAATCAACAGTATGCTGGATAAGATTACTGCTGCTCAGCCACAGACTGGTATCGCAGCTCAGACGGGTGGAAAAACCAGTGAAAAATTAATGGGTTTTTTCTTTTTTTTGGTCACCTTTCTCTCCTTTCCACCACCCTAGGCTATGTCTGCTCTGTGAAAGTCAGACTAATGTGAAACGGATGACAGCAGCTGTGGCCTTTGCACACAGGTATCATTAAAACAGAGCGGCTACTCCGCCACCAGACTCAACAAGCACTGCTCTGATATTTCCCCAAAGTGCCTCCAACACACACAGCCCCATTGCTTTCCATAGCAGTGTTTTAATTTGACTGCAACCCAGGAGCTGAGATGTCTCCAGCTTAGCTGCCCCCAACCCTGCTGCAGCCTCCCAAGTCTAGAGCAAGCACAGGGCTCTAAAAAACTGCCTGGACACTGACCCTAGTCCCAGTGTTGGAAAACACATGAATGAACTAGGAAGGGAAGCAAAACCCCACATGTGGCTGTAGCCATCAGCGGGACTGGCAGGTTTGTGCCGGGCCCAGAACTTGCTCCAAGAGCTGTCTTTGGAGCTCCACAGCTGTTGGGGACAACAGCCTGTGCACATCTGTGTGTCCTGAGGAGCAGTGGTTTTGCTCAGCTGCAGGCACAGCTGGGTGCCAGCTCATGGAGAAAAGTTTTCACATCTTCTCCCTCCCCAAGGACCTTCCTTCTCTACAGGCCACCCTCCAGGCAGCAGGAAGAACTCAGCATCATCAGCTTAACAACCAGGCAGCCCTTCCCAGGCAGCCCTTCCCTCAGCAAGGTTTTTTATGGCTTTTTACTTTATGAAGGCCTAATTTTTTTTCTCTTTACTGTCAGCATGTCAATTTTTTCCCACAACATGGGCAATGACTACTTTTTTAAACAAAGTACAGCACCAGTGACATCCTGACAGTGCCAATACAGCCAGAGTACACCCACCTGAGCTTTTCAACACAGGAAGTTAGGGCTGTTAAGAGTCAGATTGACAGCCTCGGTAAATTCATGTCCTCTGTTCAGCAGATGACAAGGAGTTATTAGAAGCAGACAAGGCTTTCAGGTCATCCAGTCCATCTCCCACCCCACCTTTTAATTGTCTCTCTCACCCATGCTATAAATATCTGACTCTTCTCATCTTGTTTCCTCATTATGTCAATTATAGCAGTCCCTGATCATTTTTATTACTCCTCACTGAGATCTCTCCAATCTGCCAGTAAGCTCTCTGGTAATGAGATCCCTGTGCTAAAGGCACAAGTGCAAATAGAGGGGCACCAGCTCCACTGACAAGGAGCCATTTGCTCTGCAATTCAGAGATGTCATTGCTTCCCCACCTGCAGCTCGTAAGTCTCCTCACCCATTTTTGTTGCTATCACCACCTTGTGGTTTGTTCACTCTTCTCCTGAGAGTCTGTGTTGTCTGGGTCTCCCCCCATCCCATCAATAATATGTCTGGCAGATTGTTGTCAAGATGTCTGAGTTCACAGGTACTGCACTTACAAGTTCATGCTCCATCCCAAACTGAGTCTTGAATCTTTTTCTTTCCCACTTGGTATCTCTACTTCACATTTTTCTTTCCTCCTCAACTCTTCTAAATTGAACAGGGTCTCATGGTTTCACTTCTTACAGAATTTCTGTTTCAAGAAATAGAACCGTGATCTGAAATGCAACCAGACCTGGTACTCAGACCATCACCTCCAAAAAACAAAAATAATAAAGTCTTCTGAAAGTGGCAAAAAGGAAAGGCTGTGCAAAAATGAGGCCACACTGTCACCATTTCACATTAGCAGCACTGGAATACTCCAGTGGGTATCCTGCTCTAGTGTCAACCCTTCAAGATGCATAAATTCTAGAGCAAGGTCAGAAGCAGGCTCTCCAAATCACCCAGAGGCTGGAAAAGACATTAGGACACAAGGCATAAAGGATGCCATCTGAAAAAAGAGAAGGCTCGACCAGGAGTTTATCATTGCCTTTGGAATGCTCAGTCTGGCAACATAGCAACTTTGTAATCGTGCTTCTAGAGGCACAATACAGTCCAACAGCTGGAAATTCAGGAACATAACCTCAGCCTCAAAATAAGGCAGTTTTGTAGAAGCAAGAATAATTGCATGCTGGAAGATTTTGAGAAGGCACTTTTAAAATTTCAATGCAACTTCCTCACAGTCATCTCTAATTCAAGAATGAACTAGATTTTGTGTCTGTGAATTAATCTTGTCCTTTCCCTCATTATCAGGTGCAGCAGAGAAGAGAAGTTCTCATTCTGTTCTTAATGCTCACAGTACTCAACACTGTGTTTGGGCAAGTGCTTTAATCAAACCCATGCCTCAAGGTTTTAACGTAGTTGCCAGTAAGCAACCAGGAAATATACCTTTTTTTCAGCTTTTCACTTTCCTCTTGCCTGTAGATAGGAGCCCAGAAAGAATGAACTCACACTTGTTATTGAATGTTCTGAGTGAAAATTATTTTGTTTTACATACTCAGGACAAATCCTGAATCAAGGAAACTAGGCCCTCACTGCAGGTCATGGATTAGTTCATCTGCTGGGACCACCTGGGCATCTCACTTCATGTATGTCAGGACCTCACCTCTTAGTGACATCTGAGTTTCTCCAGTTTAGCTCCCCAATGCCTGAAATGACCGCTTCAAGCCTCAAAATACATAAAGCCTGAGTGCTTCAGCTTCTGTTCAATAGGAAAATCTGACCCATATGCTTCTGCTCTCATAGGTTACAGTTCACAGCCATATTTTGGTGGATACCTCCAATGCCATCTGCAGTGGGCACTGATATAGGTCACAGCCCCTCTGAGATGTGGTGCTAAACACAATTCAGCATAGAACCCACAGCATGCTGTGGAGGGAGGCAAATTGGCTTCCCCAGAGCTGGAAAACAAATCCAGTTTCCCCAGCCCATCCTTTTCCCGCAGTTCAAATGCTCTCCCACCCCCTGTTAACAAATGCGGAAGTCGTCAAGAACCAACACTGGCCAGGCCAAGTTGGGTTTCGTGTTGTTTTTTAGCTGAATTCTACTTTCAAACACCCTAGTCAGGGATCACCACGACAGCTCTGCTACACAGCTATGCCAGAGATGCTCAAGGTAGATGTCTCTCAGCTACGTGAAGTCACGATATTGTAAAACATTTATTGTCACTGTGAGTAGACAAGCCTTCCAATGATGCAGGGAGCAGGTCGGGATCAGGAGAGTCATTTTCAAGAGGAAAGTCACCCAGTCAGAGCAGACAACATTGCTTCTGCTGGTTTAAATCACTTCATTTAATATTCCGTGTTGTCTTATGTAGCATGCAGTTATGTAAATTTATAAATCATACACTCATTAGCACACAATTTCATAAATTTTGTAACAGTGAAAAAGGAGGTTTCTAACTAACCAGGCTGTGCTCTCTCCCCCACAGATGGTAGACATTCAAATACAGCCTGGAGGTCGTATTTGAGAAAATCTTTTCTGCAACTTCGACAGTTTAACCCCAGGCTCACATGCCCTTTGCAAGGCCTGTCTCTTGGATATCTCAGGCTCAATCTCTCAAGTGCAGCTAAGCCCTTTTCTCTCCTTCCTTAACACAAAACCTCCACAGCTCATTGGATCACTGCAAATTTTGCTTATTGTTTTGCTCTCCAGTCTCCTATTCTTCAGCCATCTAAGTCACCATTCCTTGCAAGCAATTAAGCTCAGTCCATTCCCTTGGTTATACCCAGGTTCTGCACAGTTGCTATCCATGTGCTCTGGCCTCCCTGTCCTGCTCTAAAGGGGAGATGCTAAAGTTAGGCCAAGGTAATTTCTTTCTTTTCCTCCTTTGCCAAGCATGCCTTGGACAGTAGTTCCTCAAATGCAGGAACATGATTTGGAAAAGGGTGTGGAGTCATAAGTCTCTTATGGGAACCAATGTTTGAAAACACTTCTCACTTTAAGATACAAGCACAGTTTTCCTTCATCAGCTTATTCTAGTTTAACAACTCATCCCTGCCCTCTGGCTCACACCCACTTCATCTCCATCTTTGGTACAGTTATCTGCCTTGCATCTTCGTCCTTTCTTGCCTTCACCTCCATCCTTTATTCTTTACTCTTTAATTAACTTTTTTGTCCCAAAGCATGGTGCCGGCTCTCCAATTCTCTTCTTTGACCTCTCTCTTACTTCACACTCGAAAGAAGGCCTTGCTCCTTCTCACAGTAAGACCCAAGTCCTGGAGAGGAAAAGAGGGCTTAAAACAAGTTCTTCATGTTCCTTAGCAAACTGGAGACTCACAACATAATATGATGTGATGCTGTGGGAAGTGGAACACATTGTCAATGGCAGTATTGACATCTGAGCTGGAAAAAAATCAGAAGATAAGCCAAATAAAAGTCTGGAAGAATAAATTAAACCCCCAGGTAATTTATTAGAGTAAAATCTCACATACACATATAAATACGTGCTTGAGACGGGATTCAACAGCAAGACTGGAAAGGCTAGAAATGAAAAGAGTGTGATTATTACAGGGCTGTGATGTGCAAGGTGCAATAAAGCAGGAACTACACAAACAGCCAGCAAGTGTGTGTGCACAAACCACATGGGAAGGACACAAATTGAAGTTGTGGGTAGGAGCCTTAGCAGCTGTCATGTTACTCCACAAAGCCTCATGGAAAACACAGCCTGATGTGTAGCTGAAGCATATTCACTGGGAACACTCTGGACAAACAATCTATGCTGGACCAACTCCCCAGCAGCAGCTCCCAATATAGAAGCTCAAACTTAAAAGGACACTGTCATGTCATTGCTTTTGCTAGTTTAATTTTTGCATTTCCTCTACTGTTTTAACAGATGGAAAACAATTCCCCTCCCAGTACCAACTACTGATTTTGTCCTTTCCTATTTGACAATCATTGATTTTTTTTTCTAAGGCTATAAATGTTTTAATAACTTCAACTTTGTAGTGCCTCATGGCAAAATATCTTTGCTTGCACTGACTGCTAAACACTATTCCTAATGTACTGCTGATAACTAGAGCAAGAGCAGCATTATAAAAAATGATTTTCCACGGGGTCTACGAAATTAATAGCTTTTGTTTCTTTTGTCCACATCTCACAGAGAGTTAAAGCATACAGGTCTTCACTCATCAGGAGTTTCAACCATCTTTTACTAGAAAACTTTGCTTCACAAAGGTGTACCCGCTGTGTAGGTGTGACTGACGGACAGCACCTTGAGCATAGAGCCCGCAACCCTGACAATGTCCTTTTAGAAAGAGCTACAACCAAAAAAATACACTTTCAAGCCAAAAGTCACCTTCAGAATTAGAATTTTTTACAGACTAAGTGATCATAAGGAATCCCAAAGCAGTTAAATATTGGCACCCACAAAAAATCAAAGAACAGAATGCTCCCACGGAGTGTTCTCAACACAAAGGCACCTTTCAAGAAACATATATGTATGTATTTTTTGATGTTTTGAAAGGTCAGTTAGCATTTATCAGAAAAGGCAATTAAAGTTTCAGTCAAACTGGAAAAGAGACAAAAAGCAATTGGACTGAAATCAGAGAACTGTTTCTCTATAAATGCCAACACCTAAACACCAACAAAGCTAAAAAGCCACCCTGAAACAACCCCCAAACTCTAAGATCTGTATGACAGTTATCCCCAAATTTCCTGCTGGTCCTTGTACATTTTTCTGTTCTTTCTCCTCCTTTTTCCCACTGTCTTTAGCAGCAGACCACTCAGCCAAGAGAATAAGAAAACTTATGTCCCCACCTGCACTACTTGGGCCAGGGCACTGAATACATCTTTGGGGTTCTTAGCAGAAACCTGTGCCTTCACAGGCTAAGGGAGTAGAACAATAGAGACATTCAACACCAGATGGACATATTCCAGAAAACTGTAATACTTCACTAAAAGCAGGACAGACCATGCAGGGACTTTCCACAGCAGAAATTTTCTGGTCCAGCAATGCTGCTTTCCTCCTTTAAACTCCTCCAAGCAGCTTTTAAAATTAATCTGGGATGCACAGAAAGGGTACCATACAATTTGTGATTAAGACTGTGCCTGATCGAAGCAGCCCAGAGTAACCTGAGGTTCTTCTCCCCCTTCATTCTCCTTTTGTTTCACTGACAGAGCACAGTGCTGCCAGGGGCTGCAGGGCTCTCATCTGAGATCCACCTCACAGAGCATCACATGTTGCACAGGAGCAGCATGAGGAGGCATGCAGAAGCCATACCCCAAGCACCAGTACAGCAACTCAACCCAGCCATTAAGATAAGCAGGGTTGCCTAAAGAGACTGTCTAAAAAGCAGTACTGGCCCATGAAGAGGTGTTTGGGAGCAAATGGCCTAGAACTTGCCCATACTGGATCAATTCTACTTTCCCCTCGCTGCAATTTTACTGTGCAAAATGAGTATTTTAGTCTCATATTTCTAGGAACACATGCCGGTGGCTACTGTTACAATAAAATATGAACACTGCATTGTGGAGAAAATGACCATTAATCCTGTAATGTGCAGTCATTTTTACCAATTCGGCACATTTCTTTAAATAACCAAGTACATGCAGTAGATGGAAATGCATTTAAATAAACTGAAATAGATACAGCATGAATAATTAAAGCTGGCAGGAAAGTGTGCATTGTGAGCTGCTAGTGGAAATAATTACTGATTTGTCTTATTTACAATGGAGCCTGGATGCAGGATCAAAATAGTGCAAGTTAGTGAAAATGTCTTAAGACTACTCTTATACTAGCACTAATGTATTTCATCTTGCAAAGTACATCAAATAGGTTTTGGATCTCTACAATGTCTGACTCTGTTCTGCCATATCAGGGTTACATTACCCAGCACACAAACTCTGTCAAATAGCACTGATTTAAAGAGGAATATAATTCAAACCTGTGCCTAGTACATCAACCTGCAACATCATCTATTAACGTTATCAGACAGTGTAGAGTTGAGCTTACGATATATCCCCTAAAAACTCAGTGTCTTAAATATCAGAATGTTGAAGGAAAAAGTAGATCATAAAATCAGTGAAGAAGTACTAAAGTGCTTGCACCTTTATAATATGCCAGGATTTAAACAGACTTATTTAATTAGAAAATAATCTACTTTGAACATGCTGGTTCTTGAATGTTAGGCAGTTCTTGCAAACTGCTTTAGAGCCAAAAAAATCGATAATGAAATATACTTCCGATATAAGGCTGGCAAAACTGTGACTTCAATCTATTAGAAAATGTTGTAGTTTAAAAAAATGCTATTTTAAATTGATTTCTTGGCACATGAAAGGTTTAGGAAAAAAGTTAACATCTTCTGATTGGCGTACCCCAGCAATATACTTGCATCATGATTACTAAATCCAAAATGAACCTGGATGCTATGTTTTAGAAGAGGGAAAAGAAGCAGTGATCACTCAAATAATTCAAGAGTAGCTGTAGACCAAGGAGTAGTGTCAAATGAAGAAGATCTCCTCGAGGAGGCGACTCTCCTCCAGCTCATCTGCTCTGCTCCTGGGGCTGCAAGGGGTCTGGCGCCAAGAGGACGACAGCCCACGGCTGGCACAGCAGGCCATGTGAGTTCTGGTCTTGTCACAAGGCTCTCGGCAGAGGGGTCCCACAGCTGATACTGGGTTCATAGCTTCCACCAGGTCAAGAAGAGAGGTTTCATACCTACAGAAACACACCAAGGAAAGAGCTCTATTAAGATCACAGCACTATGCAAGAATTGAATCCAGTTTTCCTGCCTCCATAAATCAGACTAGACCTACACTTGCCTGACAGGGGCCACCAGAATAGAACGTATTTTGCTACATGGACTCCTGTCAGTAATTTTTCAGTACACAGAGGTACTGAAAAAGAGACAAGCAAAGCATGGATGCTCAGGTTATTTTAGGCTGCTTCATTCAGCTTTTCCATTTGAGGTGTGGATTGCCTTAGTTGCACTCTGGAGACTGAATACAGACCTCAGAGAGATGACAATCAAATACACCAAACAAGGCAGACCCATGCTGCTAATGGTAAAGTGACTTATAGACATGCTGCACTCTTTTTTTTTTCTTTTTTTTTTTTTTCCCTTTTTGAATAGACCTCTACACTTGATTTAGTTTCCCAGGGATTTGAAAACAGAAGGAGACTTTATTATTATAGCCACAAACTACATGTGCTTCCTGTAAATCTCTGTGCACTATATGGAGTCTGTTTGGTGGAAGCACTGAAGAAATAGAATCTAAGCAAGGCAATACAAAATCAACACTTGAGGCACCAAGAGAAAAGACAAAGGTGCTAGAGTATCACTCAGGCTGTCCTTTAAGCACAAGTACAGACATGGGGGGAGGTTGCAAGCCCATGTGTGAATAATGGCAGGTACTTGAGACAGGGACTTCCTATTAATATTCACAGGAGACAAGACTTGATCTAAATACCAGCAGAGGATTGATCATTACAATATATTTCCTCCTGTCCAATTTTAAATGTCATAAACAACACCATTTCCACTGCTTCTCTAGGGTGCCTGTTCTCCAGTGATCTCTCAGTGATACATAAGAGATACCACTCCAAAGTTTTACCCAAAAGTAATTAGCACAAGTGATTGGATCCATAGGGTACATCTCCTGTAAGCAGAGTTCATCTACAGCATGAGGAAACATCTGAAGCTGCTTTGAGAAAATCCTCTGTTTCTATTTTTGTTACTGTAAAGAACCTAGAAAGACTAAGCAACTTAGCTAGGGGAAATTTCTCAACTCAGATAGGACGAAAAATTCTTAAAAACAAACATTTACAGGAGTTAATGAATGTGAGAAATTAGTAGTGGCCAATTTACCTCCTAAAGGCAGATCCCCACCTGTGCTGCCCAACTGCCCTGCGCAGCAATAGCAGGTAAAAGGTTTTCCTACCCTCAACTAGCCATGAAAAACACCCTTCTTTAACTCCACAAGTAAGTGCTACATCCCATTCGTCATCAGAACACTGTCACAGAATCATTTAGACTGGAAAAGACCTCCAAGACCATTGAGTCCAACCTTTGACTGGTCACTGCCCTGCCAACCAGACCAGAGCACTGAGTGTTATGTGCAATCACTTCCTGAAAGCCACCAGGGATGGTGACTCCACCACCTTCCTGAGAAGCCCATTCCAGTGCCTGACAAGTTACTTTGTTCATAACAAAATAACTCATTTTTATGTCTGAGACGCAGACCTACTCCCTCAGTTCAAAGGAGTTAGCAGTGGTACTGATTGTGTTAATACCAATGTTAATGGTGACTACTGAAGTTATGCTATAAAAGCCATTTCTTTCAATTTTTATTGTTTCTTCCAATCTGATGGTCAATGTCATTTCTAATACAATCTGACTAGACATTAGCCCCTTACAGAGCTCTCTCCTGTTTGACTACAGATTGTTTTATTTTCCTGCAGATGTGCTAGTTTTAATCTCACAATCAAAAAGCCAGTTTGTAAATTTCTTTACCACATTTTAAGCTTGTCTACATGTCTTTCTATTATCTGTCTAAGCAGCAAAAAATGAGTGGCCCAAAATGAAAAAAATACAGCTTTTGTTTCAATTGGATCTTGTTTGTGGCTAATCCTAAGAAAACATGATGAACCAAAAAGTTCAGGACATGGAGTTTTGGGTAGCCAAACCAGATCATTTTAGAGAAATCTATTGTTTGTACTAGCATTCAGAAAGTACCCTTAAAAACTGAAACTCCTCAAAGGTATCTCCAACATGAAATAGAATAAGCTGCACTGATAGCAAGAACCAGCACACAGATATAAGAAACTTTTCACATGGAGGAAGTTTAAGACTAGACTCTATACAGATACACACATATGGTCTGAACCCCAAAGAAACCCAGTTAACACATACACTGCTTTCATTAGCCAAATCTAAAACTTCTTTTTAGATTAATCTAGTCTAGCATACAAATGCTTATCTCCTTTGACGGTAGTGCTATCATAAAATTTCAATTTCTCCAGCAGCCACATGCAATCACAGATTAGGCAGGAGAAACCACACCAGCCAGTGCATTTACAGCAAATGTGCAGGCCCTAGGTTTCAGCAGCACCTTCACATTCATTTCTTCTGCAAGTTTATCTAAGTTTTACAGCATTTCTGCTATCAGGAAGGCAAAATGATTTGGCAGATTACAAGCGCAGCAAATAGCAAAGATTATGTAAAAGACCAGGTGTTGTAAATCAGTCTATTTGACACCACAGTTATATATGCAATAGAGTGAATGAACTCTGCTAACAGAGCACTATCTGATAAAGAGAATGCTCCTTGCAGGTATTTAGTGTTTAATCCCAGGATAATGGTTTGCCCTGGTTTGTCTAAGTAACATCAGACAGCATCTGGCTGGAGGCAACAGAGTAGACCTAGAATGGTTTCAAACTTGCAAAGATCTTCTCACCATTTATTTGTATCCTAATATTTAAAGAGACACAGTCAGAATGCTTGAATCCTGAAATGCAACTTTCTATAAAACCAGGGTATGCATTCTTCGCACGACTTGAATAAAATAAGTAAAACCAGGCATTAATATTACTATTATTACAACACTTAATAGCTTCAGTGAAGGCAAAGCTACAGGATCAACCATCCAAGAGTCAGAACATTTCAAACAGGAAAACTGATTTGGCAAATTTGGCTTGTGAATAGTGAATGCTCTTTTAAAGCAAACTAAAGGCCGAGGGTCCCCTTGTATCGTTCCTGCTTCCAGAGGAGAAAAAAAATCCCAAACAATCTGCAGAAGTACCAGCACTGTACATTAAGCCACATACAGAAACTCCTCACGTATAGATGTTCAACCAAGCAACCAAATGTCCCATCAGTGCTGGTGCTTACGCACATTTTTTTTTTTGACAGGTTTTACCCTCCCAACAGAAGGAAAATGGCATGGGCAACTGTCCCTTTTAGGGATGGTGATAATTCAGTATATTCTCACTTTTTTGGTATACATTTGCCCATGTGCTGGAAGGTCAGTGAGCAAGGGGAGTGTAACTCAGGTTCTTGTTAATGGATCCCTTGGAGAGAATTAGAATGAAATGTCACACAGCCCAATGGGTTAAAATATACTCAGGCCCAGTGGGAATGTCCAGTTACTTCCCATGAGCAGGGGTGGAGGAGTGGAGCTTTCATTGCTCTGGTGGAAGGCCCCAGAAATGAGACTGGGGGCACTTAGGGAGTTTTTGATAGTTGATGATCCTTTCTCAGGGATCGCCTCTCAGTTGAGCCAATAATGCTCCATCAGATCATCCCCCTAAAAGGAGGCAGTTTAACAACTGAGGGAGTTATGTAAGGAAGAGCAATTAGCATAGTGAGAAGCATCATCTCGCCTTGCAGGATCCAGGATTCTTCTGTCTCATGCAGACTAACATATGTACACCCAAAAACTCACCTCCTCCCTTGAGAGATGCAAACCTGGCCTCCGCAAAGCACCCTGGCACCTCCACAAATGGGCAAATGTTATGAATCATTAATCATTAATAGTCCAGTCTCTCACAGCATGTCTGCAACAGACTAGAAAATAATCTCTTTTTTTGACACATCCCCCATGAATACTTTTTCATCAAACTTTAACGAGCTTGGAAATCTGCATGTTTCATCATGGGAGAGTAAAATTGGTAAGGTCTACAAGTTTGAATTAGAAGTCTAACTGTTTAGACAGATAAAGCTTGGTGAAAGTAATCTTCTAAAGTCTCAAAAAAATTCATGAGGAGACAGAACACCAAGAAGTAGTGACTGTACAAAGCAGAAGGAAGGCAGGGCCATGGACAAGAGGATAGAGATTAGAGTAGGGAGACCAGACCAAAGTAAGCTTTGAAACTCTTCTTTCAATGAAGAACTTTCACCTTTGCTTTTATTGTAGAACATGAAACTCCAAATACAGTTCACACAGCAGCCCAGAGATGCTCAATCTGGGAGGTTGGTACCACTGGGATCAAGCTGGTACAGCTGGGTCAGAGCAGAACTGCGACCTGGATAGCAAAATCCACTCCGGTCAGGCATTGCACAGTGCTGTGAAAACATTCCCTTCATCTCCTCTGCATTTCTAAAACAGGCTGCTAGAAATTTGTCTCCTCAGCCACTAAAACCTTTTGGAAATTTTATCAGAAACTCAGAATTGGCTCTTAATTAAAAAGTATCTAGCAGAGTTTATAAACTCTAAATGTAAAAAGAGTTTTGTAGTCTATCACTAAGATAACAGGAAACATCATAAACACTTATGATTCAGAAAAGATCATTAACCATTCACATTTTAAAAAGGAAAGAAAAATAAACACAAGATGGCACAGACCCAAATCCCTCTTTCCACAGTGTGTCTTTTTCACTGTTCATGCAGCAGGAATACACCACTTTGAACACTTAGAGGTGAATCTTACTTTGTCCCATGTTACCAAACTGAATGGGAAGGGAGGTTTTCACATTTTTATGATGAACACACAAATATGGCTGATGGTCTGGGAACCATAAGACCACTTATGCCCAGGATGGTTGGTGAGAAAACACTGAAACCACTTGGTATTCCTTCTGATAAAACTTACACGGCAATCACAGCTCAGACAGTCCCATAATGTACAGTACCTAAAAAATGGTCACATTATTCAAGAGTGATGCACAGAACTCATAACTGTGCCAGATATTAGAAAGGACAGTGTTTTTGAAGATAACCACAAAGCCCACTTGCCTCAATTGGCTGAACAGTGATGTTTATTTATTTAGACAACTGGGATATGCCAATGGATTTTAAATGTTTGTCTATTTCCCACTGCTGGTAAAATATATTATATTTCTTACACACTGCTCAATTTTTAAACTACACTATTGTATTTTCATATCATGCAGTCCCATTTAGCTAAAAATACTATTTGTTCCTTCCTGAAAAAAACCTGCACAACTTCAACAAGTTTGATATTTGGAGGAGCAGGAATCTCCTTATGAGGCAAAATAACTAAACTTATTAGAATCATAAATACTCTGGAAGCAAAATATATATTTCTTTAAACAAGCAGTGTCAGATAATATTTGATCACTATATTTAGAGACATCTTTTCATTTGCAGTCTCTGAAAATTTATTCTTCAGCCATAAACATGTAGAAAACACATGGAATGTCTCTTTGCAAAGTGATGGCATTTCAACAAAGCACACTGGCAATACAGTTTTGTAGCTGTATAGGCTTACTTTATTTAACTGTATATACCAGAGGAAATAAAAAGGTTTATTTTTATATTACTGCTCATATTTTCAATATAAAGTTCAAAATGATTTACTAATGTTACATGAATTGCCTTTGAATAACAGTACAGTATTGTGCCTAAGTATAAAGCCTAACACTGTTTTGTATTCATAAAACACCACCTGCCCCTGAGCACTTTACAAATGCTAAATACAGCTAAAAACACATTCAAGGGGTAGGGAACAGACCCATTTTACAGAAAATTAAACAGTATATTGTTATGATAGAGCAAATATCAAATCACTGTTTGACTGGAACAAACAGGGCAAATAAAAGCAGAGAAAAAAACAGATGCACATAAGAAGTGGCCTGAGCAACTTCTAACTACCTGAAACATGAAAACACCACACTAGCGNAGGCATGAGAGATTATCTCTGTGGCTCGTCCTTTCAACATCCCTGTACCAACCCACTGTCCATAAATTTGCCTGTTTTTTCAATCTGCAGTTTCCACAATGTCCTATGACAGCAAGCCTAGGAAGTTCACTCTGTTGACAGACACACTTTTGTTTTCTGTTATACTACCTTGCTAGTTAGTGTTGCCTTATGGACTAACTGCAGTTAGTACCTTTCACGTGGTGGAATCTGGTAAAAAACGGCTGCACATTCAATTTATTCACCATCTACACAATTTTGCACCTCTGATCATTTTCTCAGTCTTTTCTTATCCAAAGTCATTGCTTTTTGGTCTCTCCTTAAACTGCTTCATCCTAATGATCAAACAAATTGTTCTGTGCACATTTCCTAGCTTCCACTACAGCTTTCTTGAGGCAAAGACCAAGCAGAATCAAAACATGGGTACAGCAATACCTATGTATTCACAAGCTGTTGAGAAATTCCAGAAAGGTTTGAATTCCACAAATCCAACCATCTGCTCTGAGTTCAATACCATGTAGGCACGGTGATGATGGCTCTTCCCCAGGTTTGGACTACCTGAATGAACTTAGTATCGAAACACACAAATTCATTAGGTCACCCTAGAGATTTTACTGTTCACCTCTCACTCCAGGACACTGATGAAGAACCAGTCCAGAGTATTCCTGGGGGATCCCTCTACTAACTCTAAAAAACGAACATTAAGTCACTTTGCTTGCTATCATTTAACCAGCAGTAAATCCCTGGAAGGAATTGTCCGTCAATCCTACAGAAACTTTACTTCTTTAGCAATTTTTGGTGTGGAACCTTGACAAAAGCCTTTTGAAAATCCATAGGGCTGAGCAGATACCTTTTCTTTCTTCCCCACTCCCTGCTCTGTGAGAATAATCCAAGACTTAACCAGCAGGAAACCTGGCCCAGGAAACCTGAGATGAACATGTCAATGAATATGAGAGGCTGGTTGGGCAGGAAATCAAAGCTGAGAAAGAGAAGCTGATTTTGCAGTTATTCCCTGAAAGACCACACATCAGGATAAGGAAGCTTGTCCTTCATGTGCGAACTGCACCTTCAGTGACCAAAACACACCCTGGGGGGATATTCCCATGTACTGAATGTCAAGACACCAAATCAGAAAAAAAAAAACAACCCCACAACAGTGAAGGACAATTCATAAGACTGAAACACCAAGAGAAGGAACACGATTAAATTGAGAAATAGAGGCAAAGGGACTGTGACAGCATGAGATTCCCATGTTACTTTCAAGCAGGCTGGAACTCAGAGTAGATACGTCACTGTGGGACACAGGAAGAGGCAA